>JAOPHQ010003420.1:0-162500 GCA_030340625.1 Merluccius polli
AACCTACCACCCCTCCCCCAAAGCCTCAGACGAGGGTTATGCTAAAGCAGTTGGTAGATTGACCATTAGCAGATATTCCCAAGGCAGTGCTTAGCATGATTGATATCCCTTAAACGCCTCATGTTTGTCAAAGCTGTGATAAAATACTCCAGGTCAAGGTTGAGATGTGTAGAGAGTGTAGAATTTACTTTTTTAATCTACACAGAGAAGCTACACGTGCGTCAATATTTAAATGTTATGCAATCATGAAAATGCTCTGCACCAATGCTGAATGTTCCCAACGTCAAGGTGTCAAGAGAACATGCCACTACATTATCCTGTGGTATAAAAATAATAATAATAATAATAATAATAATAATAATAATAAAATATTATAGGCCTACTGCAGAGGTTTTATCCATCTGTTAGCCCTTTCAAAGCAGTACACGAGTCGCTACATCCTTCTAGAGTCAATGAAATAAAGAAATAGAGAAAAAAGAAAACGCATTGTGAAGTACATCATCATTGGCATCATAGTTTGAAAACTGCACCACTTTAAGCTGTCGCTTTCCATTGCATTGCACTGTGGCACGCGGCAGATGGAGGATTAATGCTGTATTGTATTGTATTACGACAAGCGAGGGGGGTAAAAGAGAGATTTTTCCTTCCTGTAGTTTTTCTCCTCATCTGCCTCCTTCCCTTCTCATTGGCACCACACAACAACAGCTAGCCAGTCATTTGCTGACGGCCAAATGATATAGTGCTAGCAGGCTCTGGGAGGAAATGGCAGGGTATGGGCCCCGCGCAGCAGGGGTCGTGCTACAGATAGTCATGTTAAAGGCCAACAAAGACACCTGCGTTAAGTCACTGAGGGCTCGTCCCAGAAACACCTCCATTACTGAGACGGGAAGGAGTTCTATGAATTTATTGGTGAAAAAAAGTTGGGTACATTTGCCAAAGTTGCACCTGTGAATACTTAAAAAATGTGTACTTAGTAACTTAACTTTAGCCTTCCTACACAGGTTTTAGCAGATTTAGCATTAGCATCCGATTCCTAGACTAATTTTTCTTTAGAGATATTTGGGAAAATACTACCATGTCTATTTATACGTTTACATTTGAAATGATATTCTAAGCAAAGCGTAATGGAAAATATTGATGAATCAGATTTTAATGCACAGTAAGTGGTTTTCCCATGTCATGCTGACCTTTCAAAATCCTATTAGGGTGGTAACATAGAACAGTAAATTAAACTATTCTCAATAATACATGAAGAAAATACAGAGAAAATACACTACTGACAATACATTCACTGAAAACAATAAAAAGTCAAATAAAAATCTTAAGTATTGCTTAAGAATGTCCGTCACTTTTCCTTTAATTTATTATTACAAATGAGTATTTAACAACATACAGTACATCTCACAATACTCTACAATGCCTTTTGAAAGCACCTAACCTGAGGGATAAACTATATTTAAAGTAAAATAGTCAGATTAGATAATAAAATACCTCATACTTACTGACTTACTGCTCCACCCTTTTTAACACTAATTGTTTTTCCCCAATATATTTAAATATCAAAAATGTGCCATAGTTGTTGCTACTATTTTTATACTGAATGCCAATTCTAGACATTATTTCAGTTTCCTCTAACTGATCAACCACAGCTCAAGTAGAGATCACAACCCCTAGATTTCTAAAAGATGAGCATACTATTCACTTGAATGGGCATCTGGAATGTGTTTGGCACAAACATTTGTATGACTGTAATTTAACAAACACTCAATCTTTAGGGTTAGGGTTTCTTATCTCTATCTCCTCTAATGAAAACTGGAGAAAAAAATGTTTATGAGCTCCGGTATTGTATTGTGATGGATGTCCAACTCCGATGGAAGTAAACCCACCCCCCCCGGTCCGTCGGTCCGGGGCGTGTTGCGACCCTAACCCTAACCTAACCCTTTTTTTATGTCCATATTGTTTAATCAACAGAGTTATGTCTATGATAATTCCAGTCAACCACTTTTTAGCTGACATCATCTTCGGTGTTTTTTGGCACCACATTCTTTCACCGCCAATAGGTTGAAGGTTAGGTTTAAGTCAATACACACCAACATTGTGTTTAAACACGTCCAGAAGTTACATGGCTTTATAGAAAACTGGTAGTTTTTATATAAACATTACAGCAAACATTCATACATACAACCCGAGAACCTCCTGCTACTGTCACTTTTCACACTGTTTCTGATTGACTGGCTCCCTCTGGTGGTCAGCAGCAGTCAACAGACTCAACTGACGAGTGTTTTATGTACGGGGCTCCAGTCTGTGCGATAATTCAAAAAGAGTCCGCTGATTGTCAATGATATGAAGGTAGTCAACGTAAACACACACTTCTGGACTGTTCTTCTGAATAATACTACTTCCTGTGAACACAGAAGGCATACAATGACCTTAAGGCTGAGTCATCAAGGCTCATGGACATGATCTTGACAGTTGACTCTTGCCTAGTGAGACAGACTATTATTAGCTGCTACAATATTACAGTAATTTATTCTAAACACATTTTAGTTTAATTAGTTATAAAGTGACATGAATAACTGGATATAATGACATATATACTTACCCATGTGGTCATTCTGGCATTTACGAATTTGTCGCACTGTGTCTGCTATCATGTGCTGAGGAACAAGGTGTCAGACCCAGTTTAATAGTGACATTTAACTTCTTGTGCATAAAGGCACAAATACTGTATAGAATACAGTACTGTATATATGCTGTATAGAGCTGTGGCCTACCAGCTTCTCAAAGTGACCAGGTTGTCATGAAAGGTTTTGTTGCCTTCATGAATGAAAGTGATATCTGGGAAATAAATCAAAGCTATGTATCAAAAAACACTCAAGCAGTGTGGGAAACGGTGATTGTTGCAATTTGTCTTGCACTTGTCTTGCAATATATCCATTGTAATATGGGCACAAGTTATGGTCAAGTTTCGCTTTTTTCCTATCCATACTCCAAACACTTATGTATATAGACATCCACCTGTAAGAATGCATATTATCTTTATTCATATATTGTTTGACACTCAAACAATATATTACAATCATATATTGTTTACACTCGTATAAGAGGGTTACATTGAGAGGCAAACCTTTCAGTAAGAGAGGAAGAAAGGGGATCTTGGGCACCTTCATCTTCTTAAGCCTTGTGGTGAGGAAGGGTCCTCAGGGGACATTTATTACAATGAAATTTTAGCGCCAAACACTTGTACAGTATGGAAGCAAATCTGTACCATAATTCAAATTAAAGTGGATTAACAGAAATGCTTTTTCATTTTCAGAATATATGCATTTTTTGACACATAAAAAAATGAATAATAAATCATCCAAAATGCATTTTCATTTTCTTCTTCAATATATGCTCATTTTGTAACTTAATTAAAATGAAAAAGAAAAGGACATTTAAGATTTAATTTTCAAAATATGCCCCGGCAAATAGTTACCAAAATTCAATTTGAAATGTCAAATTTGAAAATTAAAATGCGATTAACAGAAAGGCATTTTCATTTAAGGTCATTGCTGCATTATTTGACTCATGAATAAAATGCATAATAGATCCAAACTGCATTTTCATTTTCTTCTTCAAGACTGTTCATTTTATGACACAACCTAAAAAGAAAACAAAGAGGACATTGCTTTTTCGTTTTTCATGCCGCCGCCCCCCCCGCAAAAAATAGTCCCATAATTCAATTTGAATTCGCAATCCCAAGCGGTCGCAGGGAGAGTGACGTCAGTGGCCTCTATTCTTCTTCAGTTCAGAGTCTGACCGTGATACGCGACTAATACGTTAGGGGGCGGTGTGCATATTTGACGCGGGGGGCAAGAGGAGAGTGTGAAGTAGAGTGCGCTTGGTACAGGCAGGCCGCTCAGGCTGTGTGACGAGCACAACAGTTCGTTCACCGGATCGTTCATACGGATCGGTCTCTCGTTCATTTGTCACGTGACAGGCAGCTCAGGCTGAAGAGAGCAGTAAGCCAAACAGTTTGTTCACTGGATCGTTCATACGGATCGGTCTCTCGTTCATTTGTCACATGACAGATACCCAGGTCACTGTCGTGTCGTGCTGTCAAACAACAATGGCAGGGAGGATACAGGACACAAGTCACTTTATTGTGATGTGTATTTTCTTTCCTAGGTTTTCACATGGTTTGAATTGCTTGTGGCATTTTGTGTAAACTTTATCAGCTGAAGTAAACCATGTTGCCTTCATTGTTAAGTGTTTGAGAACCGCGGTCTTTTTTTACAACGCTCACAAGAGCGCCACCTGCTGTAAAATGAATGAAATGACAAAAAAAAAAAAAAAAAAAAGATTTGCTCAAATTTACTGTCCGCGAGTAAAAAGATCCGAGTCAGTAAAAAGAGTCGAACTTCCCAACACTAGTGTACAGGGCCGTGTTCCGTGTCTTCCATGAGTACACTTAAAACATAGTACACTATCCGCACTCAATAGGTACGCAGATCTTCAGATGTTAGTGCTGTTCCAAATGCAGTACTCCTGTGGTGCACTTAACGGAAATGACCATCAGCTGCGCGGCCGCGTCACCCGCCAAACCAACCCGGAAAGAGAAGAACGGCCACTGACGTCACTCTCCTGCGCCGCTTCAGGATTGCGAATTCAAATTGAATTATGGACTCTTTTTTGCGGGGGGGTGGGCATGAAAAACGAAAAAGCAATGTCCTCTTTGTTTTCTTTTTAGTTGTGTCATAAAATGAGCAGTCTTTGAAGAAGAAAATGAAAATGCAGTTTGGGATGATCTATTATTCATTTTATTTATGAGTCAAAATAATGCAGCAATGACCTTGAAATGAAAATGCCTTTCTGTTTAAATGCATTTTAATTTTGCAAATTTGACATTTCAAATTGAATTTTGGTAACTATTTGCCGGGCAATCTTTTGAAAATTTAATCTTAAATGTCCTTTTCTTTTTAATTTTAATAAAGTTACAAATTGAGCAATATTGAAGAAGAAAATGAAAATGCAGTTTGGATGATTTATTATTCATTTTATTCATGTGTCATAAAATGCAGCTATATTCTGAAAATGAAAAAGCATTTCTGTTAATCCACCTTTAATTTGAAATATGGTACAGATTTGCTTCCATAGTACAGTGTGTGTGTGTGTGAGTGAGGAAGGACAGACAAGACCGAGAAAGAGAGCTATGGTGGCACAAATGTTTACACTCTAGTCGTAATATTAAAGGTGCTGTAGGTAATATTCGAGAGTTGTAAAGAGAGAGAGCAGAAAAGAGCAGAAGAGAGCAGGATTTTGAAACTAAACAACCAAAAAAACTCCCCCTTCCCCTCTGCTCCCCGGTGGCGGTTCTAGGGGGGGGGGCCAGCGGGGGCCAGTGCCCCCGTAACACTGAGTCCAGACCCCCTGTGGGCCCCCCCGAACGAGGAGTCTGCATCAATAATAAAATGACGGATGTCATGCGATGATTTTGCACTGATGGGAAAGGCGGAACTAAAGTGTCTCAGCAGGTTTCCGGTCGGACCACTTAGAGCGGCGCAGACTGTGCACCGCCGAGAGAGCCCCCCGAGTGACGTGCGATTGAAGAAGGAAAAGAGCGTGAAAACATTTATCATCCAAACAACTGAAGGTGAGTGAAACTATTTTATGTATGTAGGGCCTAATTGGAAACAACGATAAGCTTTTGGTCACGTCTGAAAAATGTTGCTGACTTGTTAACTTGTTGCGCAGGAGCCGATACGTTTTTCTAACGTTTTACGTTAATTCAAATGTTTCCAATGCGTCATCTAAAAACGATTTCACTCTCATAGCCATAGTGATTTTCCTGAATGTTTAGCCCGAGTCGATGGTACATGTTACAAGAGTGAAATGATTTCAGCCCCCTTATTTTCGACATATAATTTTAAAAGAATCGCGAGTACATTATAATATTAATTCAAGCAAGCTGACAGCAACAGTATTGAGTTAATATTTAATTCAGTGTTATGCTTTTTGCTTGACTGTCCTATCATTTTTGCTCTTCAGTTATCAAAATTGAAGAGAAAGGGAGACATTATGTCCTATTTCGTCCCCCAGCCCAAACATATAAGCAGCAATGATAGTGGACTAGATGATCCAGATGAGGCACAGACAGGAAATGAAGAGAGGCAGCTGCAAGTAGAGAGGGATCCAGAGGAGTTCGGTGAAGAGGGTCAGCAATGAAATTGATGGAACAGAGCAGGAAGAAAGGAACAGATGAGAGTCAGGCAGAAGAACAAATGCAGACTGAGAGACAGGATAGTGCTTCCTCATCTACATCTGCGGTGTTCCCCAAGGGTCAGTCCTGGGCCCCATCCTCTATCATCCTTACCTCACGCCCCTTGGTCAGGTCATCAGTCGCCATGGTTTTTTCATTCCACTGCTACGCTGATGACACACAGCTCTATGTCAAAGTCAAAGATGCAACTCCACCCTCCTCATCACAGTCATCCCCGTCCCAACTCACCATCTGTCTGGAGGAGATAAAGGCATGGGATGGGGCAACAATTTCCTCCAACTCAACAGCTCCAAAACTGAAGCCATCCTGGTTGGCACTCCTCATCAGACTCAATCATCACCTATAATCAGCATCGACTTCTCTGGCTCCAACATTCCTCTCTCATCTGTAGTCACCAACCTTGGGGTGAAAATGGACCCACAACTCTCCTTTGAATCCCACATAAATCATCTCTGCAAGACTTCCTTCTACCACCTCAGAAATATCTCCAAACTCCGCCCCATTCTCTCCCTCCCAGATGCCGAAAAGCTAGTCCATGCCTTTTATCTCCTCCAGACTGGACTACTGCAATGCACTTCTCATCGGGATCCCTAGCAAGAGCCTGCAGAGGCTGCAATACATCCAAAACTCTGCAGCTAGGATCCTGATGAGAGTGCGCAAACATGAGCACATCACCCCCATCCTCCATTCACTCCACTGGCTTCCTGTCTCCGCCCGCATTGAATACAAGGTTTCCCTCCTCCACACACCAATGCATCCATGGACATGCCCCCCCCCTACCTCAAAGAACTTCTCCAACAAAACACATCACGCTCCCTCCGCTCCACTCACTCAAACTCTCTCCATATCCCCAGAACCAGGCTGAGGACCATGGGAGACAGGGCCTTCAGTGCTGCTGCACCTCGGCTGTGGAATGCCCTCCCTGACACCCTGAGGGCACCACAGGCCACTGACTGTTTTAAAAGACATTTAAAGACTTTTCTTTTTAGCAAAACTTATGGTCTCATCTCTTAGTTGCTTCTCTTTTTAGATTTCTTTTATCGTAATATTAAATTGCTTTCTTTTCTTAGTCTCTCTTTTAACCTGTAGCCCTTTGAGATCCTGAGATATAAAGGGCAATATAAATAAAATGCATTATTATTATTATTATTATAACATTTTTGGTGCACTTCAAAGGGTGACATTTCAAAAACTGTTTGAAGGAAGGGGTTGATTTCAAGTACCAACAAAAGCTTGAAGACTGGTGTATCAATTACAGCTGGCTGCATTACCCTAGGTACAAGTAAAGATAAGTTATTAAGGGACAAAATTATTCCAGATTCTCATCTATTAAGTGGGCCACAGATTCAATTTCGGAATCACTTTGGAGGCCTTTATTTTAAAAACAGAAGAAGAGAGCAGCCTGATTCCAAGTACCAGAGGAAGCTTGAAGATTACAGTATCACATACAGGGGGCTGCATCTGTCTAGGTACAAGTATTGATGAGTTTGCAACGGTTGGGTGACTACGGACCAGCTCATCACTCTCGCAAGGATCCTGGAGGGGGCCTGGGAGTATGCCCATCCGGTCTACATGTGTATTGTGGATCTGGAGAAGGCGTATGGCCGGGTCCCGCGGGAGAAACTGTGGGAGGTGCTGCGGGAGTATGGGATAAGGGGGTCTCTCCTCAGGGCCATCCAATCTCTGTACTCCCAAAGCGAGAGCTGTGTCCGTGTTCTCGGCAGCCAGTCAGTTTCATTCCCGGTGGGTTCCAACACTAGCCTGGGAACGCTTCGGGATCCCCCCGTCAGAGCTGGTCAATTGTGGCCCGGGAATGGGAAGTCTGGGGCCCCCTGCTTGAGCTGCTGCCCCCCGCGACCTGACCCCGGATAAGTGGACGACAATGAGGATGAGGATGAGGAGGGTGACAAGACCTGGGAAACCGTCGACGTGAAATCCCTCGGTCACACGAATGCAGCGGTGCCCTCACTGTCCTCCTTGCTCGGTCTCTTCAAGTTTTGAGATCGAATAACTTCTCTCCATATCCACATCTATTGTTCCCAATTACAATCTATTCAATGCAGGCAACCCCCCTGACTTTAGGGCACATTTTGGGGGCCTCCCTTGGGTGTTTATGTGCCCAAAACAGACACAATCAATCGGTGGGATGACAGGTTTAAGCCAGAAGTGGTTCTGAGTCTCTATGTCATTGTATGGCAGAATAGGCCCCCAAAATACTGGGTGCTGTGTTAGGGGTGACCTCTTGACCTCAATATTTTGGAAGGCCGTAGCTCGGAAGCGGAAAAGGTTAGAATTACGGCCGGATGTGTTCTCGAATGCTCTCATTGATCTGCATATCTGTAAACAGTCTTCATCTGGCGCAGGGGCAGTGGCTCCGCGTGTGCGCGCAGTCTCCCGTCGCGCCGCACACGGGGCACGTGTACCGCCGGAGCACGGGACAGGTCACCGTGCCCGCGCGGGACCTCAGTGCGTGCGACACGTACATGCCGGGCGCTCTCCGTTGCTCTCACAGAAGCCGCAGCGGGCGGCAGCGTCTGGGCACTGTCTCCTCGCGCGGGGCGCGTTGCGTCGATCTCGGCGGACCCGTCCGCGGGTGTCATCTCGCGCCCAGGTACGCGCAACGCGTGCACACCGCGCGCTCCTCCGCTGCTCTTGTAGAAGCCGTAGCAGGCGACTGGCGGTGTCGCTACGCCGCTTCTGCCGCTACGCCGCTTCTGCCACTGTCCGCTGCTGTCCGCAGCTGTCCGCTGCTGTCCGCAGCTGTCCACCGCTGTCCGCCGCTGTCCGCGTTTCTGGTGTCTGTCCTGGTCTTGTGGCGGTGGCTGCACGTGGAGACCCGTCTGCTGCCACGTGCGCGGCAGGACGCCGCTGGCGTCTGTCATCGTCGTCGTCCTGAGGATGCGCGTGAATGTGGGCCCGAGGTGCATGTAGTCGTGCCACACGTCGAACGGACCCCTCGCGGCCCCCGCGACCCGACCCCGGATAAGCGGACGACGATGAGGATAACGATGAGGAGGGTGACAAGACCTTGGAATCTGTCGACGTCAAATGCCAGGTTTAAGCCAGAAGTGGTTCTGAGTCTCTATCTCATTGTATGGCAGAATAGGCCCCAAAAATACTGGGTGCTGTGTTAGGGGTGACCTCTTGACCTCAACATTTTGGAAGGCCGTAGCTCTGAAGTGGAAAAGGTTAGAGATACGGCCGGATGTGTTCTCGAATGCTCTCAGGGATCTGCATAACATGTGTCAGTATAATGCCTATATCTCTGTATGTCTGTATATCTATTGATGAGTTATTAAGGGACCAAATGATTCGAGATTCTCATCTCTTGCATTATATGGAGAACATTTTTGGTGCACTTCAAAGAAACGAGGTGATTTCAATTACCAATAAAAGCTTGAAGACTGGTGTATCAAGGAGAGGTTGCTTCATCACTCTAGGTCCATGTATCATTGAGTTATTAAGGGACGAAATGATTCCAGATTCTCATCTCTTGCACTGTATGGAGAACATTTTGGTGCACTTCAAAGGGTGACATTTCAAAAACTGTATTCTGTAACGCTTCTGCCGCTACGCCGCTTCTGCCGCTGTCCGCCGCTGTCCGCAGCTGTCCGCCGCTGTCCGCCCGCTGTCCGCCGCTGTCCCGCCGCTGTCCGCCGCTGTCCGCGTTTCTGGTGTCTGTCCTGGTCTTGTGGCGGTGGCTGCACGTGGAGACCCGTCTGCTGCCACGTGCGCGGCAGGACGCCGCTGGCGTCTGTCATCGTCGTCGTCCTGAGGATGCGCGTGAATGTGGGCCCGAGGCGCATGTAGTCGTGCCACACACGTCGAACGGACCCCTCGCGGCCCCCGCGACCCGACCCCGGATAAGCGGACGACGATGAGGATGACGATGAGGAGGGTGACAAGACCTTGGAATCTGTCGACGTCAAATGCCAGGTTTAAGCCAGAAGTGGTTCTGAGTCTCTATCTCATTGTATGGCAGAATAGGCCCCAAAAATACTGGGTGCTGTGTTAGGGGTGACCTCTTGACCTCAACATTTTGGAAGGCCGTAGCTCTGAAGTGGAAAAGGTTAGAGATACGGCCGGATGTGTTCTCGAATGCTCTCAGGGATCTGCATAACATGTGTCAGTATAATGCCTATATCTCTGTATGCCTGTATATCTATTGATGAGTTATTAAGGGACCAAATGATTCGAGATTCTCATCTCTTGCATTATATGGAGAACATTTTTGGTGCACTTCAAAGAAACGAGGTGATTTCAATTACCAATAAAAGCTTGAAGACTGGTGTATCAAGGAGAGGTTGCTTCATCACTCTAGGTCCATGTATCATTGAGTTATTAAGGGACGAAATGATTCCAGATTCTCATCTCTTGCACTGTATGGAGAACATTTTTGGTGCACTTCAAAGGGTGACATTTCAAAAACTGTATTCTGTAACGCTTCTGCCGCTACGCCGCTTCTGCCGCTGTCCGCTGCTGTCCGCAGCTGTCCGCCGCTGTCCGCCGCTGTCCGCCGCTGTCCGCCGCTGTCCGCCGCTGTCCGCCGCTGTCCGCCGCTATCCGCGTTTCTGGTGTCTGTCCTGGTCTTGTGGCGGTGGCTGCACGTGGAGACCCGTCTGCTGCCACGTGCGCGGCAGGACGCCGCTGGCGGCTGTCATCGTCATCGTCCTGAGGATGCGCGTGAATGTGGGCCCGAGGCGCATGTAGTCGTGCCACACGTCGAACGGACCCCTCGCGGCCCCCGCGACCCGACCCCGGATAAGCGGACGACGATGAGGATGACGATGAGGAGGGTGACAAGACCTTGGAATCTGTCGAGGTCAAATGCCAGGTTTAAGCCAGAAGTGGTTCTGAGTCTCTATCTCATTGTATGGCAGAATAGGCCCCAAAAATACTGGGTGCTGTGTTAGGGGTGACCTCTTGACCTCAACATTTTGGAAGGCCGTAGCTCTGAAGTGGAAAAGGTTAGAGATACGGCCGGATGTGTTCTCGAATGCTCTCAGGGATCTGCATAACATGTGTCAGTATAATGCCTATATCTCTGTATGTCTGTATATCTATTGATGAGTTATTAAGGGACCAAATGATTCGAGATTCTCATCTCTTGCATTATATGGAGAACATTTTTGGTGCACTTCAAAGAAACGAGGTGATTTCAATTACCAATAAAAGCTTGAAGACTGGTGTATCAAGGAGAGGTTGCTTCATCACTCTAGGTCCATGTATCATTGAGTTATTAAGGGACGAAATGATTCCAGATTCTCATCTCTTGCATTGTATGGAGAACATTTTTGGTGCACTTCAAAGGGTGACATTTCAAAAACTGTATTCTGTAACGCTTCTGCCGCTACGCCGCTTCTGCCGCTGTCCGCTGCTGTCCGCCGCTGTCCGCCGCTGTCCGCCGCTGTCCGCCGCTGTCCGCCGCTGTCCGCGTTTCTGGTGTCTGTCCTGGTCTTGTGGCGGTGGCTGCACGTGGAGACCCGTCTGCTGCCACGTGCGCGGCAGGACGCCGCTGGCGGCTGTCATCGCCGTCGTCCTGAGGATGCGCGTGAATGTGGGCCCGAGGCGCATGTAGTCGTGCCACACGTCGAACGGACCCCTCGCGGCCCCCGCGACCCGACCCCGGATAAGCGGACGACGATGAGGATGACGATGAGGAGGGTGACAAGACCTTGGAATCTGTCGACGTCAAATGCCAGGTTTAAGCCAGAAGTGGTTCTGAGTCTCTATCTCATTGTATGGCAGAATAGGCCCCAAAAATACTGGGTGCTGTGTTAGGGGTGACCTCTTGACCTCAACATTTTGGAAGGCCGTAGCTCTGAAGTGGAAAAGGTTAGAGATACGGCCGGATGTGTTCTCGAATGCTCTCAGGGATCTGCATAACATGTGTCAGTATAATGCCTATATCTCTGTATGCCTGTATATCTATTGATGAGTTATTAAGGGACCAAATGATTCGAGATTCTCATCTCTTGCATTATATGGAGAACATTTTTGGTGCACTTCAAAGAAACGAGGTGATTTCAATTACCAATAAAAGCTTGAAGACTGGTGTATCAAGGAGAGGTTGCTTCATCACTCTAGGTCCATGTATCATTGAGTTATTAAGGGACCAAATGATTCCAGATTCTCATCTCTTGCATTGTATGGAGAACATTTTTGGTGCACTTCAAAGGGTGACATTTCAAAAACTGTTTGAAGGAAGGGGTTGATTTCAAGTACCAACAAAAGCTTGAAGACTGGTGTACCAATTACAGCTGGCTGCATTACCCTAGGTACAAGTAAAGATAAGTTATTAAGGGACACAGTTATTCCAGATTCCCATCTATTAAGTGGGCCACAGATTCAATTTTGGAATCACTTTGGAGGCCTTTATTTTAAAAACAGAAGAAGAGAGCAGCCTGATTCCACATACCAGAGGAAGCTTGAAGATTACAGTATCACATACAGGGGGCTGCATCTGTCTAGGTACAAGTATTGATGAGTTTGCAACGGTTGGGTGACTACGGACCAGCTCATCACTCTCGCAAGGATCCTGGAGGGGGCCTGGGAGTATGCCCATCCGGTCTACATGTGTATTGTGGATCTGGAGAAGGCGTATGGCCGGGTCCCGCGGGAGAAACTGTGGGAGGTGCTGCGGGAGTATGGGATAAGGGGGTCTCTCCTCAGGGCCATCCAATCTCTGTACTCCCAAAGCGAGAGCTGTGTTCGTGTTCTCGGCAGCCAGTCAGTTTCATTCCCGGTGGGTTCCAACACTGGCCTGGGAACGCCTCGGGATCCCCCCGTCAGAGCTGGTCAATGTGGCCCGGGAATGGGAAGTCTGGGGCCCCCTGCTTGAGCTGCTGCCCCCGCGACCTGACCCCGGATAAGCGGACGACAATGAGGATGAGGATGAGGAGGGTGACAAGACCTGGGAAACTGTCGACGTGAAATCCCTCGGTCACACGAATGCAGCGGTGCCCTCACTGTCCTCCTTGCTCGGTCTCTTCAAGTATTGAGATCGAATAACTTCTCTCCATATCCACATCTATTGTTCCCAATTGCAATCTATTCAATGCAGGCAACCCCCCTGACTTTAGGGCACATTTTGGGGGCCTCCCTTGGGTGTTTATGTGCCCAAAACAGACACAATCAATCGGTGGGATGACAGGTTTAAGCCAGAAGTGGTTCTGAGTCTCTATCTCATTGTATGGCAGAATAGGCCCCCAAAATACTGGGTGCTGTGTTAGGGGTGACCTCTTGACCTCAATATTTTGGAAGGCCGTAGCTCGGAAGCGGAAAAGGTTAGAATTACGGCCGGATGCGTTCTCGAATGCTCTCATTGATCTGCATATCTGTAAACAGTCTTCATCTGGCGCAGGGGCAGTGGCTCCGCGTGTGCGCGCGGTCTCCCGTCGCGCCGCACACGGGGCACGTGTACTGCCGGAGCACGGGACAGGTCACTGTGCCCGCGCGGGACCTCAGTGCGTGCGACACGTACACGCCGGGCGCCTCTCCGTTGCTCTCACAGAAGCCGCAGCGGGCGGCAGCATCTGGGCGCTGTCTCCTCGCGCGGGGCGCGTTGCGTCGATCTCGGCGGACCCGTCCGCGGTGTCGTCTCGCGCCCGGGTACGCGCAACGCGTGCACACCGCGCGCTCCTCCGCTGCTCTTGTAGAAGCCGTAGCAGGCTACTTAGGGTTAGGGTTAGGGTTAGGTTATAGGCTTAAAACTACCTATTAGATGGGCGTCTAATAACTCCACCCTCATTGCTAATAGCCATAACTCAGGCTAGGAAGGTAGTACCGACATGCAACCAACTGTACTGTATTCCTAAGGGCCAGACCTTTCGAAGGAACCCACCCTCGACTTCCTCCGATAACCGGAAGTTGGTGTAAAACCGGAAATAAAACTTAAAATCCTCATATCTCCGGAACGGAAAGTCGGATCGACATGGGACCACCTCTGCGTGTTCAGCAGCCCCAAATTAGTAAGTCGCCACGACCTTTGGTTCCGGAGATATAGAGCAAAACGTGTTTCCCCATTGACTTTCATTGAGAGGGAAAATTTTTCTAAGTCCAAAGTGGGTTTTTCAAAAAAGATCCCACAGGACCTATACTAGAGTGCATTTTGGAGCCCCTTGAGTCGATTGGAATAGCTTTGTAGTGACATTTGTTTTTAACCCATACTTACTTTGTTAGGGTTAGGGTTAGGGTTAGGGTTAGGGGGTTAGGGTTAGGGTTAGGTTACAGGCTAAAAGAGGTAATGGGTACCCCTACCCACATGTGAATATCTTCAGATAGGAAAATCGCATGTGGATGAAACCAAGTCCTACCCCCCCTAAATGAGGCCTAAAAATCACAATGAGCCCACCCTCAAGTCTTCACGACTTCCGGTTCCGGAGATACGGCCATTTTTTAATGTGTTTTTGCCATATCTCCGGAACGGAAAGTCGTATCGACATGGGACCACCTCTGGCGTGTTCAGCAGCCCCAAATTAGGTCTGACGCCACCCACTTAGAAGTCGCCACGACCTTTGGTTCCGGAGATATAGAGCAAAACGTGTTTCCCCATTGACTTTCATTGAGAGGGAACATTTTTCTGTCCAAAGTGGGTTTTTCAAAAAAGATCCCACAGGACCTATACTAGAGTGCATTTTGGAGCCCCTTGAGTCGATTGGAATAGCTTTGTAGTGACATTTGTTTTTAACCCATACTTACTTTGTTAGGGTTAGGGTTAGGGGGTTAGGGTTAGGGTTAGGTTACAGGCTAAAAGAGGTAATGGGTACCCCTACCCACATGTGAATATCTTCAGATAGGAACATCGCATGTGGATGAAACCAAGTCCTACCCCCCCTAAATGAGGCCTAAAAATCACAATGAGCCCACCCCCAAGTCTTCACGACTTCCGGTTCCGGAGATACGGCCATTTTTTAATGTGTTTTTGCCATATCTCCGGAACGGAAAGTCGTATCGACATGGGACCACCTCTGGCGTGTTCAGCAGCCCCAAATTAGGTCTGACGCCACCCACTTAGAAGTCGCCACGACCTTTGGTTCCGGAGATATAGCCGTTTAAAGTTTCCCCATTGAAACGAATGGGGAAAATCAAAAATTGTCCAAAGTGGGTTCCGAAAAAAGTGCCCACAGAAAGTGTATAGGAGTACGTTTCGGAGCATTTGGAGTCGATTGGTACCCACTTTTTGTGACATAATCTTTTTTTGTTAGGGTTAGGGTTAGGGTTAGGGGTTAGGGTTAGGGTTAGGTTATTGTATTAATTTATGTTTGTGCGAGTCATGGACTGTGGGGCTCGGGCACACCATCTCCGCCTCTCAGCCCTCCTCAATGAGGCGCGCTCTCCCGTTCCCTCGTCCCTCCGATCGGCCCGGTGTTCCTTTTGGGTCTTTTGTTTGTTTTTTTTGGGTTGTTTGTTTTGCCCTTTTCTCCCTCTTACCTCTTATTTTTTTGGGGGGTTTTATTTTTTGATATAAAAGAATAAAAGAAGGATAATACATCATACTCTTGTGCGCATGCGCGTTTCCTTCCGGGTTAGAGCAACGCCGGCGTCTGGTCTGTTGACTGCCGCTTCTGTCCCGGACCGTGTCCACCGTTTATTTTATTTTTATTTTCCGTTTTATTTTCCGTTCCCAGTGTCCTCGTCTTTCTGTTGTTTTCTCGATTCCGTGCGTCTCCACTTCATTCATGCTTTTGCACCGCTCCGCCCCATTCATCTGCTCTCGCTGCACGGACTATTAGCTACGTTAGCCGGCTAGCTAACAGCTAGCTTACCTCACCACATTGGACTTATCCGTCTCCCGGCCTTGATTACCGCTTGCTCCGGACCCGGGTGAGTGCGCTTGTGTGTCTGTGGTGGTGATTGTGTCCGGACTGACCCGCTGCGTCCCGCACCAACAACACCAGCCCCGCTGTTTGGTTAACCGGCCGGCGTTCTCGGGGGAGCCTCCACTCCCCGCTAGCTCGTCGGCCGTGGCCTAGCTGTTCGCCGACATGGAACAGCAGGGTTTTACGGCCGCCCGGGTTCGGTCTGGGGAAGCCCATACCACCCACCTCACCAACGTCGCCACCCGGTCCATTGCTGCTTCCACACATCTCACTGCCCACCAGCTTTTAGCCAAACAGCTCCTAGCCTCTGCCAGCATACTACCCGGACTACTCTCAGCTGCTCTTACATTTCATCTCCTCTGCAGACCATCACTCCCACTACTCCAGGCTCCTACTCCACCAACATCCCCCACACTCAACTACACTGCAGCTGAACTTCATCGTCTCAACAATAACCACCGTCTTCCTCCTGCTGCTGCCACCGCAGCCTCCAAAGCTGGGATCCTCCGCCGCCGCCGCTACATCCACCGTGGCTCCGGTCTCTCCCCCAACCGACGCTCCCCTGAGGGCTCACCCATCCCCTCACTCTGGTCTGCTTTTCGCCCCCCCCTCACCCCCACCTCCCACACTGCCAACCCCAACAACCTCCGCCCCCTCCCTCCTGCTCCCCCATCCATCTCCCTCGCACTGCTAAATTGTCGCTCCCTCTCCAACAAATCACCCATCATATCTGAGCTGCTACTGGACAATAACACTGACCTACTCCTCCTCTGTGAAACATGGCAGCAGCCCCTGGACTTCTACGCTCTCAACCAAGCCACTCCCTCCAACTACAGCTACATCGCCAAACCCCGCCTCTCCGGGCGAGGGGGAGGTGTTGCCGCTCTCCATAAACTATCTCTACCCATCACTGAATTGAATCTCAACCTCCCATCTATCTCATCCTTCGAATACCTCGCCTTCTCCCTCCCCAACTCTATTACCTCTGTTCTCATTTACCGTCCCCCAAAGTCACACCCCTCTTTTCTCTCAGAACTCTCGGAACTCCTCACCATTGCATCCTCTCTCTCCTCCCGCCTCCTACTCACCGGTGACTTCAACATCCACATTGATCAGCCCACTGCCCCACTGACTTCTGATTTCCTCTCTCCTGGACTGTTTTCATCTAACCCAACACATCAACTTCCCCACCCACACCAAAGGCCACACCCTCGACTTAGTCTGTTCCTCCTTCCTACCCATATACAACCCCCATCCTCTCCCCTTCCCACTATCTGATCATCTCTGCATCCTCTTCTCTGCCCCCCTCCCCTCGCCTCATAATCCCAAAAAACGCTCCATCTCCTACCGCAACATCAAGGCAGTCAACCCACTCACGCTCTCCCAGCTCATATCCTCCGCCTTTCCCCCTGACTCCGCCCCATCTTCTCCTGATGACTACGCCACCATGCTCAACACCACCCTCTCTGACACCCTGGACTCCCTTGCCCCCTGGAAAACTTCATCTGTCTCATTCACCAACTCTGCCCCTTGGTACACCCCGGAACTCCGCTCCATGAAACAAACTGGCCGTCAACTTGAACGCCTCTACAAAAAAACCCACCTCACCGTCCACGCAGAAGCCTTCAAACATCACATCTCCTCCTACCGTGATGCTCTCCATGCTGCCAAATCCGCCCACTACTCATCCCTCATCAACAGCACCAACCGGAACCCCCGCACCCTGTTCTCCACCGTCAACAAGCTGCTCCAGCCACCGGCCACCATCCCACCCTCCTCCCCCGACCTCTGCAACTCCTTCCTCCTCGCCTTCAACAACAAAATCTCCCAAATCAACAGCTCCCTGACTGCCACCGTCAGCAACTCCTCCTCCCCCACCTCTCCTCCCTCACCATACCTACCCCCCTTCCCTGACCTCCCCCCCTTCCCTCCTCTCACTGACTTCGCCCCTGTCAACTCCTCCCACATCCTCGACATCATCACCACATCCAAGACAACAACCTGCTCTCTTGACCCCCTCCCAACAACCCTAACCAAGGCCTGCCTCCCTGTCCTCCTCCCTCACCTCACCACCCTCTTCAACCAGTCTCTATCCCTTGGTCACTTTCCCACTGCCTACAAATTCGCCTCCATCACCCCCATCCTCAAAAAGCCCACCCTTGACCCAGCCAACCTCTCCAACTACCGCCCCATCTCCAACCTCCCGTTCCTCTCCAAAACCCTTGAACGCATCGTCGCCGCCCAACTCCACACCCATCTCCAGTCCAATAACCTCTACGAACCCCTCCAGTCTGGATTCCGCCCACTCCACAGCACCGAAACCGCCCTTGTCAAAGTCATAAACGATCTCCTCACCTCTGCTGACTCCGGTGCCCTCAACATCCTGTTACTCCTCGACCTCAGCGCAGCCTTTGACACTGTGAACCACTCCATCCTCCTTCACAGGCTGCGCCAACAGGGTGTTGAGGGCACTGCACTCGACTGGCTCACCTCCTACCTCACCAACAGGCAACAGTTCGTCTCCCTCTCTGGTCACACATCCACCCTCTCCCCAGTCACGCAGGGGGTCCCGCAAGGCTCAGTCCTCGGACCCCTCCTCTTCATCTGTTACCTCTTCCCCCTTGGTCACATCATCCGCTCACTCAACCTGGACTTCCACTGTTACGCCGACGACACCCAGATATACATCAGCACCAAATCCACCCAAAACCCTCCCCTCACCCACATCGAAACCTCCGTCGCTACAATAAAATCATGGCTGGCCCACTGGTCCAGAACTCTGCTGCCCGCCTCCTTACCCACACCCGGTCCCGTGAACACATCACTCCCATTCTCCACTCTCTCCACTGGCTCCCCATCAAACAGCGCATCACTTTCAAGATACTCCTCCTCACCTTTAAAGCCCTCCACCACCTAGCCCCCCCCTACCTGTCTGACCTCCTCGTCCCCCACCGCCCCACCCGTGCCCTCCGATCCTCCTCCACTCTCTCCCTCACACTACCCAGATCTAAACTCAAATCCTTCGGCGACAGAGCCTTCTCCCGCACAGCACCCCGACTCTGGAACTCTCTCCCCCAACCTGTCCGCGACTCACCCTCACTCCTCACATTCAAATCCCGTCTGAAAACCTTCCTCTTCTCCCAAGCCTACGATCTCTCCTACCCATAACTGCTGTCCTGTCCCCCCCCCCCCCCCCCCGTATTCCACCCCATCCCCTTGCCCTTGTTGTCACCCCCCCCCCCCCCCCCCCCCCCCCCCCCCCCCGTTTGTCTCTTCGCCCTCTTGTATGCGTCCTTGGGTCATTGAAAGGCGCAATAGAAATTCTATGTATTATTATTATTATTATTATAAAAGAGATGGGGATAAAAGACAGCTGGCGGTCCGAGGAAGGGCGAAGCACAATAATTGGTTGCTTGGCCCAGAATGGCGCCACCTATATGGCGCTGACATATGTGATACTGCTCTTTGAGAGCTTTTCGACGGTGTGGGTCCCTAATCCGTCACTGCTTTCCTTATAGAGATACAGCACTTAACGAGGTGATTTTAAGAACAATTATTTAAATAAATTATAAAGGATTTGTTTAAAATTGGGTGGAGGGAGGAGGTCCCCGCCAGGGCCGGCGGAGGCCCAACAGGTCGGGGTCCCGGGCAGCCTCCCGCACGAAGGCCCGGCGCGGCAATCGGATCCCAAGAACGTCAATATAAAACCAAAGAAATAAAACACACACACACACACACACACATCTAAAATCAAAAGGCAGCGATGTCTAAATAATAAATAGAAAAAGGACCGGGTAGGGTGGGGAGCTCAAAGTAAGAACAGAGTAATAAATACATAATAAAAGAAGTAAAACAAAATATTAAGAATAAGTGCTGGTAAGTGGGGTAAAATGAATAAATAAATAAACACTAAAAGAGTGTTGTGTGATAAAAACTGATAAAACACACGTGTAAAGGAGACAAAAGTATATGAATAAAATATGTATATATATATATATATGATATGTTAAAACATATTAAAAGATAATAAAAAACGAAGATAAATAAATAAAAATATATAGGGAATAAATAATTGGGATTTATGTTAAAATTTGATAAAATTAAATAAATAAGTAAGATAAAGGAGCTCCTCCCTGCTGATAGGGGAAGACAGGGTAAAATAATACAGTAAAATACATTGCTGCCCTAAAACGTGTAATAAAACATAAGTAAAACACTCCAAATATGAAAACAATACAATTGATTAAATAAATAAATAAGTGCTTTTTTGTTCACCCCTTTATTTAAAATCAATGTCTTTGGGAAATAAAAATCAACCAATATGAGGTGTGGTATAAAAGCATGCATCAAATTAAAACCATGGGATCCGATGCCGTGCAACGGTCCGCCCGAGGAGGCAGGCCGGGTGGTCCCGGCGCCACCCAGACCACCCCGGCGCGGACTCTACTCCCTAATGTTTACACCCAAGGGGGTGACTGTCCTTAGTGTCCTTATCCATCTGTGCTCCGCCGCTTTCCTCTGTCTGTCCGACCAGCACGTCTTCATCTCCAGCCCCGTGATGTGGAGTGATGTGACCGGGTGCTGTTGGAAGTGTGTGACCAGTTGTGTGTTGAGGGTGCCTGTGTGTATGTTATAAAGGTGTTGTTTGAGTCGGGTGAGTATGGAGTGTTTGGTTTCGCCTATATATATGATGTGGCAGTCTGTGCAAGTGATGGCATAAATGACATTTGTGTCGTGTATTGTGATGTTTTGCAGGATGGGGCTGGAGGTGGAGGCGTGCTGGTTGCGGATAACCGCCACCTGTTGAAAGTGGCCTTGATGTGGAGAAGGGGCGCTCCCTGTTTTGGTGGAGAAGCGGGCCCGCACCAGGATGTCCTTAAGGTTGGGATTCTTTCTGAAGGCGGAAATGATTTTGTGATTGTGGAGGGAGGGGATGTTATGTTGTGCCTGTGTGAATGTGTGTTTGAGTTTTGAATGTATGTTTACAGTGTTTTGTGTGAATGTGCTGATGAGTGGGATGATTTTGGGTTGGGGGTCCTGGACCTCTCCAACCCTGATGTCAGGGTCACCCTCAGGTATTCTGTTGGGGAATTACACCTGACTCAGGGAATCGGGCACTCCTAGATGATGCCTCACCTCAACCGGCTCATCAATGGGGGGTCCTTGTCCCCCAGTGGGTGAGGGGGACCGGTTGGGGTGAGACGTGGAAGGGGGGAATGGGTTGAGGTTGGGGTATGGGTTGGGTTGAGGGTTGGGGGTAAGGTTATGGTTAGGGTCAGGGTTGGGGTTAGGGGTGGGGTTAAGGTTGGGGTCAGGGTTAGGGTTAGGGTGGGGGGTGGGGATGGGGTTAAGGTTGGGGTGGGGGATGGGGTAAAGGTTAGGGTTTTTACATAGACAATGAATGGCGAAAACATGATTCCATGTTTAAAATCCAGATTCGTGTCTATTAAATAGAATTCGGGAATCCATGTTCCAGATTCTAACTTCCTGATTCCAACTTCGGGATTCCAGATTCCAAGTTTTGTTAAAAAAAATGTCCACTTTCTGAAAAAGCCACTAGATGGCAATCTGAGACCACAAATGCAAAAATTCCAAGTTTTGGTTTTTCTTCCTAACCCATCCCCCAATTCCATCTTTAATGCTAAATACATACAAAAACCCAAAATTTTCCCTGATTGCCTAAATAAGTGATTTTGAACCCAAAATCAATACAGTATTACTTGTATGCCCGGGTGACCATACAGGTCATATAAAGAACAAGTAATATTGATATGTTTCTAAATTATTTCTATATTGATGCTGGAGTCATTCACTGAGGGTGAATGACTCAGTCATAGTTGGTCGTAGAGCCACAACCAAGGCATCGACGGAAAGATCTCGATGAGCCGAGCTGCATTATCTTTGAACCAAAGCGGCACCCCCTTCCTCTGTGGAGCTAGGGGGCGCCGAAGTTTGAGATTGTTCACCTCGTTAAGTGCTGTATCTCTATAAGGAAAGCAGTCACGTTTAAGCAAGAAGTGGTTCCAAGTCTCTATCTCATTCTATGGCGGAATAGACCCCCAAAATACTGGGTGCTGTGTTAGGGGTGACCTCTTGACCTCAACATTTTGAAAGGCCGTAGCTCGGAAGCGGAAAAGGTTAGAGTTACGGCCGGATGTGTTCTCGAATGCTCTCAGGGATCTACATAACATATGTCAGAATAATTCTTGTATCTCGAATTGTAATTTTTGAGCCCTGATGGATTTTTGACTGCAGGCAGGGTGCTGATGGACTTGTGGATTTTAAGTCCTCCCTGCTAATTGACATGAAAGGAGATGACTCGGTCATAGTTGGCCGTGGAGCCACAACCAAGGCATGGACGGAAAGGTCTCGATGAGACGAGCTGCACTATCTTCGAACCAAAGCGGCAAACCCTTCCTCTGCGGAGCTAGGGGGCGCCGAAGTTTGAGATTTTTCACCTCGTTAAGTGCTGTATCTCTATAAGGAAAGCAGTGACGGATTAGGGACCCACACCGTCGAAAAGCTCTCAAAGAGCAGTATCACATATCTCAGCGCCATATAGGTGGCGCCATTCTGGGCCAAACTTTACAACGGTTGGGTGACAAGACCTGGGAAACTGTCCACGTGAAAGCCCTCGGTCACACGAACGCAACGGTGCCCTCACTGTCGTCCTTGCTTGGTTTCTTCAGGTTTTGAGAACAAATAACTTCACTCCATATCTACATCTATTGTTTCCCAATTGCAATCTATTTAATGCAGGCGACCCCCCTGACTTTAGGGCACATTTTGGGGGCCTTCCTTGGGGGTTTACGCGACCAAAACAGACACAAACAATTGGTGGGAAGTCACGTTTAAGCCAGAAGTGGTTCCAAGTCTCTATCTCATTCTATGGCGGAATAGACCCCCAAAATACTGGGTGCTGTGTTAGGGGTGACCTCTTGACCTCAACATTTTGGAAGGCCGTAGCTCGGAAGCGGAAAAGGTTAGAGTTACGGCCGGATGTGTTCTCGAATGCTCTCAGGGATCTGCATAACATATGTCAGAATAATTCCTGTATCTCGAATTGTAATTTTTGAGCCCTGATGGATTTTTGACTGCAGGCAGGGTGCTGATGGACTTGTGGATTTTAAGTCCTCCCTGCTAATTGACATGAAAGGAGATGACTCGGTCATAGTTGGCCGTGGAGCCACAACCAAGGCATGGACGGAAAGGTCTCGATGAGACGAGCTGCACTATCTTCGAACCAAAGCGGCAAACCCTTCCTCTGCGGAGCTAGGGGGCGCCGAAGTTTGAGATTTTTCACCTCGTTAAGTGCTGTATCTCTATAAGGAAAGCAGTGACGGATTAGGGACCCACACCGTCGAAAAGCTCTCAAAGAGCAGTATCACATATGTCAGCGCCATATAGGTGGCGCCATTCTGGGCCAAACTTTACAACGGTTGGGTGACAAGACCTGGGAAACTGTCCACGTGAAAGCCCTCGGTCACACGAACGCAACGGTGCCCTCATTGTCCTCCTTGCTTGGTTTCTTCAGGTTTTGAGAACAAATAACTTCACTCCATATCTACATCTATTGTTTCCCAATTGCAATCTATTTAATGCAGGCGACCCCCCTGACTTTAGGGCACATTTTGGGGGCCTTCCTTGGGGGTTTACGCGACCAAAACAGACACAAACAATTGGTGGGAAGTCACGTTTAAGCCAGAAGTGGTTCCAAGTCTCTATCTCATTCTATGGCGGAATAGACCCCCAAAATACTGGGTGCTGTGTTAGGGGTGACCTCTTGACCTCAACATTTTGGAAGGCCGTAGCTCGGAAGCGGAAAAGGTTAGAGTTACGGCCGGATGTGTTCTCGAATGCTCTCAGGGATCTGCATAACATATGTCAGAATAATTCCTGTATCTCGAATTGTAATTTTTGAGCCCTGATGGATTTTTGACTGCAGGCAGGGTGCTGATGACTTGTGGATTTTAAGTCCTCCCTGCTAATAGACATGAAAGGAGATGACTCGGTCATAGTTGGTCATAGAGCCACAACCAAGGCATGGACGGAAAGGTCTCGATGAGACGAGCTGCACTATCTTCGAACCAAAGCGGCAAACCCTTCCTCTGCGGAGCTAGGGGGCGCCGAAGTTTGAGATTTTTCACCTCGTTAAGTGCTGTATCTCTATAAGGAAAGCAGTGACGGATTAGGGACCCACACCGTCGAAAAGCTCTCAAAGAGCAGTATCACATCTCTCAGCGCCATATAGGTGGCGCCATTCTGGGCCAAACTTTACAACGGTTGGGTGACAAGACCTGGGAAACTGTCCACGTGAAAGCCCTCGGTCACACGAACGCAACGGTGCCCTCACTGTCGTCCTTGCTTGGTTTCTTCAGGTTTTGAGAACAAATAACTTCACTCCATATCTACATCTATTGTTTCCCAATTGCAATCTATTTAATGCAGGCGACCCCCCTGACTTTAGGGTACATTTTGGGGGCCTTCCTTGGGGGTTTACGCGACCAAAACAGACACAAACAATTGGTGGGAAGTCACGTTTAAGCCAGAAGTGGTTCCAAGTCTCTATCTCATTCTATGGCGGAATAGACCCCCAAAATACTGGGTGCTGTGTTAGGGGTGACCTCTTGACCTCAACATTTTGGAAGGCTGTAGCTCGGAAGCGGAAAAGGTTAGAGTTACGGCCGGATGTGTTCTCGAATACTCTCAGGGATCTGCATAACATATGTCAGAATAATTCCTGTATCTCGAATTGTAATTTTTGAGCCCTGATGGATTTTTGACTGCAGGCAGGGTGCTGATGACTTGTGGATTTTAAGTCCTCCCTGCTAATAGACATGAAAGGAGATGACTCGGTCATAGTTGGTCGTAGAGCCACAACCAAGGCATGGACGGAAAGGTCTCGATGAGACGAGCTGCACTATCTTCGAACCAAAGCGGCAAACCCTTCCTCTGCGGAGCTAGGGGGCGCCGAAGTTTGAGATTTTTCACCTCGTTAAGTGCTGTATCTCTATAAGGAAAGCAGTGACGGATTAGGGACCCACACCGTCGAAAAGCTCTCAAAGAGCAGTATCACATCTCTCAGCGCCATATAGGTGGCGCCATTCTGGGCCAAACTTTACAACGGTTGGGTGACAAGACCTGGGAAACTGTCCACGTGAAAGCCCTCGGTCACACGAACGCAACGGTGCCCTCACTGTCGTCCTTGCTTGGTTTCTTCAGGTTTTGAGAACAAATAACTTCACTCCATATCTACATCTATTGTTTCCCAATTGCAATCTATTTAATGCAGGCGACCCCCCTGACTTTAGGGTACATTTTGGGGGCCTTCCTTGGGGGTTTACGCGACCAAAACAGACACAAACAATTGGTGGGAAGTCACGTTTAAGCCAGAAGTGGTTCCAAGTCTCTATCTCATTCTATGGCGGGATAGACCCCCAAAATACTGGGTGCTGTGTTAGGGGTGACCTCTTGACCTCAACATTTTGGAAGGCTGTAGCTCGGAAGCGGAAAAGGTTAGAGTTACGGCCGGATGTGTTCTCGAATACTCTCAGGGATCTGCATAACATATGTCAGAATAATTCCTGTATCTCGAATTGTAATTTTTGAGCCCTGATGGATTTTTGACTGCAGGCAGGGTGCTGATGGACTTGTGGATTTTAAGTCCTCCCTGCTAATTGACATGAAAGGAGATGACTCGGTCATAGTTGGTCGTAGAGCCACAACCAAGGCATGGACGGAAAGGTCTCGATGAGTTGGGTGACAAGACCTGGGACACTGTCCATGTGAAAGCCCTCGGTCACACGAACGAAACGGTGCCCTCAATGTCCTCCTTGCTTGGTTTCTTCAGGTTTTGAGAACAAATAACTTCACTCCATATCTACATCTATTGTTACCCAATTGCAATCTATTTAATGGAGGCGACCCCCCTAAATTTAGGGCACATTTTGGGGGCCTTCCTTTGGGGTTTACGCGACCAAAACAGACACAAACGAATGGTGGGAAGTCACGTTTAAGCCAGATGTGGTTCCAAGTGTCTATCTCATTCTATGGCGGAATAGACCCCCAAAATACTGGGTGCTGTGTTAGGGGTGACCTCTTGACCTCAACATTTTGGAAGGCCGTAGCTTGGAAGCGGAAAAGGTTAGAGTTACGGCCGGATGTGTTCTCGAATGCTCTCAGGGATCTGCATAACATATGTCAGAATAATTCCTGTATCTCGAATTGTAATTTTTGAGCCCTGATGGATTTTTAACTGCAGGCAGGGTGCTGATGGACTTGTGGATTTTAAGTCCTCCCTGCTAATTGACATGAAAGGAGATGACTCGGTCATAGTTGGCCGTGGAGCCACAACCAAGGCATGGACGGAAAGGTCTCGATGAGACGAGCTGCACTATCTTCGAACCAAAGCGGCAAACCCTTCCTCTGCGGAGCTAGGGGGCGCCGAAGTTTGAGATTTTTCACCTCGTTAAGTGCTGTATCTCTATAAGGAAAGCAGTGACGGATTAGGGACCCACACCGTCGAAAAGCTCTCAAAGAGCAGTATCACATATGTCAGCGCCATATAGGTGGCGCCATTCTGGGCCAAACTTTACAACGGTTGGGTGACAAGACCTGGGACACTGTCCATGTGAAAGCCCTCGGTCACACGAACGCAACGGTCCCCTCACTGTCCTCCTTGCTTGGTTTCTTCAGGTTTTGAGAACAAATAACTTCACTCCATATCTACATCTATTGTTACCCAATTGCAATCTATTTAATGGAGGCGACCCCCCTAACTTTAGGGCACATTTTGGGGGCCTTCCTTGGGGGTTTACGCGACCAAAACAGACACAAACAATTGGTGGGAAGTCACGTTTAAGCCAGAAGTGGTTCCAAGTCTCTATCTCATTCTATGGCGGAATAGACCCCCAAAATACTGGGTGCTGTGTTAGGGGTGACCCCTCGACCTCAACATTTTGGAAGGCCGTAGCTCGGAAGCGGAAAAGGTTAGAGTTAAAATTAACCTTTTGGGGGGTTGTGTTTATTTTGTTTTTAGGTATGGTAACCCTGAAAAGAGTCCAGGTTTTTTTGTAGGTATGGTAACCCTGTTCAAAGTCCGGTATGTGTTTTTTTTTCTGTTTGCTTGGATGGGTGATGGGGGGGGGGGGGGGGGGGGGAGTAGGCGAGGCTGGGGATTCTCCCCGGCCTCAATCTGGTGTTGGGGATATGTGGAGGGTGTTTGTGGAGTGTGTGTTGTTGATGGCTGGTTTACAGCCTCACCTGGCCTGAGTCAGACTGATTGTACTCTGGCTGGGTGGGGCTGCACACCTGTGGTGCATGAGCAATCATGGCACCCAGGATAAACCAGCCATCAACACACACACTCGAGGAGGAGCACCGTCATGACATGTTGTACCATCAGCTCGGCGTACAACAACAGCCTTAATCTCCAAATAAACATCTTGAACAACATCTACCCGTGTCCTGTGTCGGAGGGCCCCAAAAGAAAGCCACTTAGGTGGCGTATGGTGAGGACGAACCCTGCCACACAGTAATTAACACATAATGAAATATTTATTAGCCATAAGGCATTGTTCTCGCTTTAGATCCGGTAGCTGCAAAAAGCATAGTTAACTGTTAACAAGTGCATAGTTAACTGATAATAACGGCATAATAAAATATATTTTATTTTAGTAAAGCAAACAAAAAAAGATTCTTAAAGGCATAATAATGCATAATAAATTATTTATTAGCCTTAATAAGGCATTGTTCTCGCTTTAGATCCAGTAGCTGCAAAAAGCATAGTTAACTGTTAACAAGTGCATAGTTAACTGATAATAGATGAGCAATAAAGTATATTTTAATATCAATAAGCAAACAAAAGAAGATTAATAAAGGCATGGCAAAGTCGTAATGGGTGGGTTATGGGTGTTTGTAATGCTATTATGAACAATTATAAGATACTCATGAGGCTTTTATTAATGTTCTTAAGCATTTGCACTGTTAACAAGTTTCTTATAAGCGCTTATAAATGTGTTTTAGCCTGCTATTAACTATTATAATGCCATTATTAACATTTATATAGGCTTATAAACACACAATAATGTTAATAAGCATCTTGTAAGGACTTACAAGGGCCTTATCACCTATTAATTAATGGTTATTACAAGGACCTTAATATAAAGCGTTACCAAACATTCTACTTCCTATGAAAATATGGACTTCCTGGGTAAACAGGAAGTAGGAGCTACAAAAGCTACAGAAGGAGCACTGAGCACATGGTAAGTTTTAGGTCCGTAATTTATAGATTTTTCTCATACAAAAGGTTTGATACTTGGTTGATATTGTCGTATTGTAGTGAGTAACATCCCAATGTCATGTTTTTATGCATTTTGTAACTTTTAAAGCGTTGCTTTTATTGCATTTTCGTTTAAAACGGAAATGTTACGATAGATGTAAATGTGGAATATACATTTTATTTCCAACTTTCAATCTACCTCCCACTTGATTCATACAATTAAATAAAAAATAACAAAAGCTTGCAGCTTTGGTTTGAATTCTAATTCCTACTTCATCCAGATTCAGCATCTAAAGCACTAGCAGGTGTCAACAGGAAGTCACTCAGCAATGCCAGGCATGTTAAATTTGTTTGCTGTACTTGTGTGTGCTTTCTAAAATTAATTTCATCAGACAGAGGTTACATTTTCTAAAATTGTTTATTTCTAATTGACACATTGATAGATCATGCAACAGAAATGTGGATGCAGATGCCAAATGGCCTCTCCATCCAAATTCAGTCCCAGCCACAAGGATCTCCACAAGATGCACCATATAGGCAAGTACTTTAAATATATGTGATTATTTCACATAGTATGATGATGAATCAAGTGATGTACTATACTTTGTACTATATTACAATAAAGTGGTTTTGTTTCCCTTTTAGATCAGGAGGGCTACGTGGACAAGCATGTGACTGTGACTGGTGGGATGTGATCGCAATCATTGTGATTCAAGTTGGAATACTGTACATCATTTTCATGACTATTATCTTTTTGTGCATTTAGCATTGCGGAGTGGAATGCAGGATGCAGGGGGATATGGCCAGGAGGGACAAAATGAGGGAGGGAAGCGTTAGGGGTCATTAAGATTTTTATTTTGTATGTATGTAAGTATGACAAAAAATATAAACAGGATTTTGTTTTGCAATTTGGTTTATTTTAATAAAACAGTTTAAACTGCAAAATTGCTGAGTTTATTTTTTATTCCCTAATTTTGCGTGCTGCAAAACAACTGTAAAATAAATGTTTTCATCCCCCTTCCTGTACGGAGCTAGGGGGCACCAAAGTTTGAGATTTTATCCTCATTAAGTGGTGTTAAGTCTGATATTTCAAAGACTGACTGAGAAAACGGGTTGATTCCAAGAACCATTGGAAGATTCTACATTGTTGTCAATGACTGTCTATCAAAGACTTAGCTTCATCACTCTAGGTATAAGTAATAATCAGTTATTAAGGGACCAAATGATTCCAGATTCTCATCCCTTGCATAATATGAATGACGCTTTGGGTGCACTTCGAAGGCTGATATTTCAAAAACTGATTGAAGGAATGGGTTGAGTCCAAGTACCAATAAAAGCTTGAAGACTTCTGTATCTAGGACATGTGGCCGCATCACTCTTGCTAGAAGTAAAGATATGTATTAAGGGACCAAATGATTCCAGATTCTCATCTATTAAGTGGGCCATAGATTCAATTCTGGAATCACTTTGAAGGCCTTTATTTTAAAAACAGAAGAAGAGAGCAGCCTGATTCCAAGGACCAGAGGAAGCTTGCAGATTGTTGTATCACGTCCAGGTGGCTGCACAACTCTTGATACAAGTATCAACTCTTGATACAAGTATGGCAGAATAGGCCCCCAAAATACTGGGTGCTGTGTTAGGGGTGACCTCTTGACCTCAATATTTTGGAAGGCCGTAGCTCGGAAGCGGAAAAGGTTAGAATTACGGCCGGATGTGTTCTCGAATGCTCTCATTGATCTGCATATCTGTAAACAGTCTTCATCTGGCGCAGGGACAGTGGCTCCGCGTGTGCGCGCGGGACCTCAGTGCGTGCGACACGTACACGCCGGGCGCCTCTCCGTTGCTCTCACAGAAGCCGCAGCGGGCGGCAGCGTCTGGGCGCTATCTCCCCGCGCGCGGCGCGTTGCGTCAATCTCGGCGGACCCGTCCGCGGTGTCGTCTCGCGCCCGGGTATGCGCAACGCGTGCACACCACGCGCTCCTCCGCTGCTCTTGTAGAAGCCGTAGCAGGCGACTTGCGGTGTCGCTACGCCGCTTCTGCCGCTACGCCGCTTCTGCCGCTGTCCGCTGCTGTCCGCAGCTGTCCGCCGCTGTCCACCGCTGTCCGCCGCTGTCCGCGTTTCTGGTGTCTGTCCTGGTCTTGTGGCGGTGGCTGCATGTGGAGACCCGTCTGCTGCCACGTGCGCGGCAGGACGCCGCTGGCGGCTGTCATCGTCGTCATCCTGAGGATGCGCGTGAATGTGGGCCCGAGGCGCATGTAGTCGTGCCACACGTCGAACGGACCCCTCGCGGCCCCCGCGACCCGACCCCGGATAAGCGGACGACGATGAGGATGACGATGAGGAGGGTGACAAGACCTTGGAATCTGTCGACGTCAAATGCCAGGTTTAAGCCGGAAGTGGTTCTGAGTCTCTATCTCATTGTATGGCAGAATAGGCCCCAAAAATACTGGGTGCTGTGTTAGGGGTGACCTCTTGACCTCAACATTTTGGAAGGCCGTAGCTCTGAAGTGGAAAAGGTTAGAGATACGGCCGGATGTGTTCTCGAATGCTCTCAGGGATCTGCATAACATGTGTCAGTATAATGCCTATATCTCTGTATGTCTGTATATCTATTGATGAGTTATTAAGGGACCAAATGATTCGAGATTCTCATCTCTTGCATTATATGGAGAACATGTTTGGTGCACTTCAAAGAAACAAGGTGATTTCAATTACCAATAAAAGCTTGAAGACTGGTGTATCAAGGAGAGGTTGCTTCATCACTCTAGGTCCATGTATCATTGAGTTATTAAGGGACCAAATGATTCCATATTCTCATCTCTTGCATTATATGGAGAACATTTTTGGTGCACTTCAAAGGGTGACATTTCAAAAACTGTTTGAAGGAAGGGGTTGATTTCAAGTACCAACAAAAGCTTGAAGACTGGTGTATCAATTACAGCTGGCTGCATTACCCTAGGTACAAGTAAAGATAAGTTATTAAGGGACAAAATTATTCCAGATTCTCATCTATTAAGTGGGCCACAGATTCAATTTTGGAATCACTTTGGAGGCCTTTATTTTAAAAACAGAAGAAGAGAGCAGCCTGATTCCAAGTACCAGAGGAAGCTTGAAGATTACAGTATCACATACAGGGGGCAGCATCTGTCTAGGTACAAGTATTGATGAGTTTGCAACGGTTGGGTGACTACGGACCAGCTCATCACTCTCGCAAGGATCCTGGAGGGGGTCTGGGAGTATGCCCATCCGGTCTACATGTGTATTGTGGATCTGGAGAAGGCGTATGGCCGGGTCCCGCGGGAGAAACTGTGGGAGGTGCTGCGGGAGTATGGGATAAGGGGGTCTCTCCTCAGGGCCATCCAATCTCTGTACTCCCAAAGCGAGAGCTGTGTCCGTGTTCTCGGCAGCCAGTCAGTTTCATTCCCGGTGGGTGCTGGCCTCCGCCAGGGCTGCGCTTTGTCACCAATCCTGTTTGTGATATTCATGGACAGGATATCGAGGCGTAGTCGTGGTGGAGGTGGGGAAGGGTTGCAGTTCGGTGGTCTGAGGATCTCATCACTGCTCTTTGCAGATGATGTGGTCCTGATGGCATCATCGGCCTGTGACCTCCAGCATTCACTGGATCGGATGGCAGCCGAGTGTGAAGCGGCTGGGATGAGGATCAGCACCTCTAAATCTGAGGCCATGACTCTTAGCAGGAAACCGGTGAATTGCCTACTCCGGGTAGGAAATGAGTCCTTAGCCCAAGTGAAGGAGTTCAAGTACCTCGGGGTCTTGTTCGCGAATGACGGTACGATGGAGCGTGAGATTGGCCGGAGAATCGGAGCAGCGGGGGCAGTATTGCGTTCGCTTTACCGCACCGTTGTGACGAAAAGAGAGCTGAGCCTCAAGGCAAAGCTCTCGATCTATCGGTCAATCTTCGTTCCTATCCTCACCTATGGTCATGAGGGATGGGTGATGACCGAAAGGACGAGATCACGGGTACAAGCGGCCAAGATGAGTTTTCTCAGGAGGGTGGCTGGCTTCTCCCTTAGGGATAGGGTGAGAAGTTCAGTCATCCGTGAGGAGCTCGGATTAGAGCCGCTGCTCCTTTGCTTAGAAAGGAGTCAGTTGAGGTGGTTCGGGCATCTGGTAAGGATGCCCACTGGGCGCCTTCCTTGGGAGGTGTTCCAGGCACGACCAGTGGGGAGGAGACCTCGGGGAAGACCCAGGACTAGGTGGAGAGATTATATCTCAACACTGGCCTGGGAACGCCTCGGGATCCCCCCGTCAGAGCTGGTCAATGTGGCCCGGGAAAGGGAAGTCTGGGGCCCCTGCTGCCCCCGTGACCCGACCCCAGATAAGCGGACGACAATGAGGATGAGGATGAGGAGGGTGACAAGACCTGGGAAACTGTCGACGTGAAATCCCTCGGTCACACGAATGCAGCGGTGCCCTCACTGTCCTCCTTGATCGGTCTCTTCAAGTTTTGAGATCGAATAACTTCTCTCCATATCCACATCTATTGTTCCCAATTGCAATCTATTCAATGCAGGCAATCCTCCTGACTTTAGGGCACATTTTGGGGGCCTCCCTTGGGTGTTTATGTGCCCAAAACAGACACAATCAATCGGTGGGATGACAGGTTTAAGCCAGAAGTGGTTGTGAGTCTCTATCTCATTGTATGGCAGAATAGGCCCCCAAAATACTGGGTGCTGTGTTAGGGGTGACCTCTTGACCTCAACATTTTGGAAGGCCGTAGCTCGGAGGCGGAAAAGGTTAGAATTACGGCCGGATGTGTTCTCGAATGCTCTCATTGATCTGCATATCTGTAAACAGTCTTCATCTGGCGCAGGGGCAGTGGCTCCGCGTGTGCGCGCGGTCTCCCGTCGCGCCGCACACGGGGCACGTGTACCGCCGGAGCACGGGACAGGTCACCGCGGGACCTCAGTGCGTGCGACACGTACACGCCGGGCGCCTCTCCGTTGCTCTCACAGAGGCCGCAGCGGGCGGCAGCGTCTGGGCGCTGTCTCCTCGCGCGCGGCGCGTTGCGTCGATCTCGGCGGACCCGTCCGCGGCATCGTCTCGCGCCCGGGTACGCGCAACGCGTGCACGCCGCGCGCTCCTCCGCTGCTCTTGTAGAAGCCGTAGCAGGCGACTGGCGGTGCCGCTACGCCGCTTCTGCCGCTGTCCGCTGCTGTCCGCAGCTGTCCGCAGCTGTCCGCCGCTGTCCGCGTTTCTGGTGTCTGTCCTGGTCTTGTGGCGGTGGCTGCACGTGGAGACCCGTCTGCTGCCACGTGCGCGGCAGGACGCCGCTGGCGGCTGTCGTCGTCGTCGTCATCCTGAGGATGCGCGTGAATGTGGGCCCGAGGCGCATGTAGTCGCGCCACACGTCGAACGGACCCCTCGCGGCCCCCGCGACCCGACCCCGGATAAGCGGACGACGATGAGGATGACGATGAGGAGGGTGACAAGACCTTGGAATCTGTCGACGTCAAATGCCAGGTTTAAGCCAGAAGTGGTTCTGAGTCTCTATCTCATTGTATGGCAGAATAGGCCCCAAAAATACTGGGTGCTGTGTTAGGGGTGACCTCTTGACCTCAACATTTTGGAAGGCCGTAGCTCTGAAGTGGAAAAGGTTAGAGATACGGCCGGATGTGTTCTCGAATGCTCTCAGGGATCTGCATAACGTGTCAGAATAATGCCTATATCTCTGTATGTCTGTATATCTATTGATGAGTTATTAAGGGACCAAATGATTCCAGATTCTCATCTCTTGCATTATATGGAGAACATTTTTGGTGCACTTCAAAGAAACGAGGTGATTGCAATTACCAATAAAAGCTTGAAGACTGGTGTATCAAGGAGAGGTTGCTTCATCACTCTAGGTCCATGTATCATTGAGTTATTAATGGACGAAATGATTCCAGATTCTCATCCCTTGCATTATATGGAGAACATTTTTGGTGCACTTCAAAGGGTGACATTTCAAAAACTGTTTGAAGGAAGGGGTTGATTTCAAGTACCAACAAAAGCTTGAAGACTGGTGTACCAATTACAGCTGGCTGCATTACCCTAGGTACAAGTAAAGATAAGTTATTAAGGGACAAAATTATTCCAGATTCTCATCTATTAAGTGGGCCACAGATTCAATTTTGGAATCACTTTGGAGGCCTTTATTTTAAAAACAGAAGAAGAGAGCAGCCTGATTCCAAGTACCAGAGGAAGCTTGACGATTACGGTATCCACGGTGGGTGTTGGCCTCCGCCAGGGCTGCGCTTTGTCACCAATCCTGTTTGTGATATTCATGGACAGGATATCGAGGCGTAGTTGTGGTGGAGGTGGGGAAGGGTTGCAGTTCAGTGGTCTGAGGATCTCATCACTGCTCTTTGCAGATGATGTGGTCCTGATGGCATCATCGGCCTGTGACCTCCAGCATTCACTGGATCGGATGGCAGCCGAGTGTGAAGCGGCTCGGATGAGGATCAGCACCTCTAAATCTGAGGCCATGACTCTCAGCAGGAAACCGGTGGATTGCCTACTCCGGGTAGGAAATGAGTCCTTAGCCAAAGTGAAGGAGTTCAATTACCTCGGGGTCTTGTTCGCGAGTGAGGATACGATGGAGCGTGAGATTGGCCGGAGAATCGGAGCAGCGGGGGCGGTATTGTGTTCGCTTTACCGCACCGTTGTGACGAAAAGAGAGCTGAGCCGCAAGGCAAAGCTCTCGATCTATCGATCAATCTTCGTTCCTATCCTCACCTATGGTCATGAGGGATGGGTGATGACCGAAAGGACGAGATCACGGGTACAAGTGGCCGAGATGAGTTTTCTCAGGAGGGTGGCTGGCTTCTCCCTTAGGGATAGGGTGAGAAGTTCAGTCATCCGTGAGGAGCTCGGATTAGAGCCGCTGCTCCTTTGCTTAGAAAGGAGTCATTTGAGGTGGTTCGGGCATCTGGTAAGGATGCCTACTGGGCCCCTTCCTTGGGAGGTGTTCCAGGCACGACCAGTGGGGAGGAGACCTCGGGGAAGACCCAGGACTAGGTGGAGAGATTATATCTCAACACTGGCCTGGGAAAGCCTCGGGATCCCCCCGTCAGAGCTGGTCAATGTGGCCCGGGAAAGGGAAGTCTGGGGCCCCTGCTTGAGCTGCTGCCCCTGTGACCCGACCCCAGATAAGCGGACGACGATGAGGATGAGGAGGGTGACAAGACCTGGGAAACTGTCGACGTGAAATCCCTCGTTCACACGAATGCAGCGGTGCCCTCACTGTCCTCCTTGCTCGGTCTCTTCAAGTTTTGAGATCGAATAACTTCTCTCCATATCCACATCTATTGTTCCCAATTGCAATCTATTCAATGCAGGCAACCCCCTGACTTTAGGGCACATTTTGGGGGCCTCCCTTGGGTGTTTATGTGCCCAAAACACACCAAATCAATCAGTGGGATGACAGGTTTAAGCCAGAAGTGGTTGTGAGTCTCTATTTCATTGTATGGCAGAATAGGCCCCCAAAATACTGGGTGCTGTGTTAGGGGTGACCTCTTGACCTCAACATTTTGGAAGGCCGTAGCTCGGAAGCGGAAAAGGTTAGAATTACGGCCGGATGTGTTCTCGAATGCTCTCATTGATCTGCATATCTGTAAACAGTCTTCATCTGGCGCAGGGGCAGTGGCTCCGCGTGTGCGCGCGGTCTCCCGTCGCGCCGCACACGGGGCACGTGTACCGCCGGAGCACGGGACAGGTCACCGTGCCCGCGCGGGACCTCAGTGCGTGCGACACGTACACGCCGGGCGCCTCTCCGTTGCTCTCACAGAAGCCGCAGCGGGCGGCAGCGTCTGGGCGCTGTCTCCTCGCGCGGGGCGCGTTGCGTCGATCTCGGCGGACCCGTCCGCGGTGTCGTCTCGCGCCCGGGTACGCGCAACGCGTGCACACCACGCGCTCCTCCGCTGCTCTTGTAGAAGCCGTAGCAGGCGACTGGCGGTGTCGCTACGCCGCTTCTGCCGCTACGCCGCTTCTGCCGCTGTCCGCTGCTGTCCGCAGCTGTCCGCCGCTGTCCACCGCTGTCCGCCGCTGTCCGCGTTTCTGGTGTCTCTCCTGGTCTTGTGGCGGTGGCTGCATGTGGAGACCCGTCTGCTGCCACGTGCGCGGCAGGACGCCGCTGGCGGCTGTCATCGTCGTCATCCTGAGGATGCGCGTGAATGTGGGCCCGAGGCGCATGTAGTCGTGCCACACGTCGAACGGACCCCTCGCGGCCCCCGCGACCCGACCCCGGATAAGCGGACGACGATGAGGATGACGATGAGGAGGGTGACAAGACCTTGGAATCTGTCGACGTCAAATGCCAGGTTTAAGCCAGAAGTGGTTCTGAGTCTCTATCTCATTGTATGGCAGAATAGGCCCCAAAAATACTGGGTGCTGTGTTAGGGGTGACCTCTTGACCTCAACATTTTGGAAGGCCGTAGCTCTGAAGTGGAAAAGGTTAGAGATATGGCCGGATGTGTTCTCGAATGCTCTCAGGGATCTGCATAACATGTGTCAGTATAATGCCTATATCTCTGTATGTCTGTATATCTATTGATGAGTTATTAAGGGACCAAATGATTCGAGATTCTCATCTCTTGCATTATATGGAGAACATGTTTGGTGCACTTCAAAGAAACAAGGTGATTTCAATTACCAATAAAAGCTTGAAGACTGGTGTATCAAGGAGAGGTTGCTTCATCACTCTAGGTCCATGTATCATTGAGTTATTAAGGGACCAAATGATTCCAGATTCTCATCTCTTGCATTATATGGAGAACATTTTTGGTGCACTTCAAAGGGTGACATTTCAAAAACTGTTTGAAGGAAGGGGTTGATTTCAAGTACCAACAAAAGCTTGAAGACTGGTGTATCAATTACAGCTGGCTGCATTACCCTAGGTACAAGTAAAGATAAGTTTTTAAGGGACACAATTATTCCAGATTCTCATCTATTAAGTGGGCCACAGATTCAATTTTGGAATCACTTTGGAGGCCTTTATTTTAAAAACAGAAGAAGAGAGCAGCCTGATTCCAAGTACCAGAGGAAGCTTGAAGATTACAGTATCACATACAGGGGGCTGCATCTGTCTAGGTACAAGTATTGATGAGTTTGCAACGGTTGGGTGACTACGGACCAGCTCATCACTCTCGCAAGGATCCTGGAGGGGGTCTGGGAGTATGCCCATCCGGTCTACATGTGTATTGTGGATCTGGAGAAGGCGTATGGCCGGGTCCCGCGGGAGAAACTGTGGGAGGTGCTGCGGGAGTATGGGATAAGGGGGTCTCTCCTCAGGGCCATCCAATCTCTGTACTCCCAAAGCGAGAGCTGTGTCCGTGTTCTCGGCAGCCAGTCAGTTTCATTCCCGGTGGGTGCTGGCCTCCGCCAGGGCTGCGCTTTGTCACCAATCCTGTTTGTGATATTCATGGACAGGATATCGAGGCGTAGTCGTGGTGGAGGTGGGGAAGGGTTGCAGTTCGGTGGTCTGAGGATCTCATCACTGCTCTTTGCAGATGATGTGGTCCTGATGGCATCATCGGCCTGTGACCTCCAGCATTCACTGGATCGGATGGCAGCCGAGTGTGAAGCGGCTGGGATGAGGATCAGCACCTCTAAATCTGAGGCCATGACTCTTAGCAGGAAACCGGTGAATTGCCTACTCCGGGTAGGAAATGAGTCCTTAGCCCAAGTGAAGGAGTTCAAGTACCTCGGGGTCTTGTTCGCGAATGACGGTACGATGGAGCGTGAGATTGGCCGGAGAATCGGAGCAGCGGGGGGCAGTATTGCGTTCGCTTTACCGCACCGTTGTGACGAAAAGAGAGCTGAGCCTCAAGGCAAAGCTCTCGATCTATCGGTCAATCTTCGTTCCTATCCTCACCTATGGTCATGAGGGATGGGTGATGACCGAAAGGACGAGATCACGGGTACAAGCGGCCAAGATGAGTTTTCTCAGGAGGGTGGCTGGCTTCTCCCTTAGGGATAGGGTGAGAAGTTCAGTCATCCGTGAGGAGCTCGGATTAGAGCCGCTGCTCCTTTGCTTAGAAAGGAGTCAGTTGAGGTGGTTCGGGCATCTGGTAAGGATGCCCACTGGGCGCCTTCCTTGGGAGGTGTTCCAGGCACGACCAGTGGGGCGGAGACCTCGGGGAAGACCCAGGACTAGGTGGAGAGATTATATCTCAACACTGGCCTGGGAACGCCTCGGGATCCCCCCGTCAGAGCTGGTCAATGTGGCCCGGGAAAGGGAAGTCTGGGGCCCCTGCTGCCCCCGTGACCCGACCCCAGATAAGCGTACGACAATGAGGATGAGGATGAAGAGGGTGACAAGACCTGGGAAACTGTCGACGTGAAATCCCTCGGTCACACGAATGCAGCGGTGCCCTCACTGTCCTCCTTGATCGGTCTCTTCAAGTTTTGAGATCGAATAACTTCTCTCCATATCCACATCTATTGTTCCCAATTGCAATCTATTCAATGCAGGCAATCCTCCTGACTTTAGGGCACATTTTGGGGGCCTCCCTTGGGTGTTTATGTGCCCAAAACAGACACAATCAATCGGTGGGATGACAGGTTTAAGCCAGAAGTGGTTGTGAGTCTCTATCTCATTGTATGGCAGAATAGGCCCCCAAAATACTGGGTGCTGTGTTAGGGGTGACCTCTTGACCTCAACATTTTGGAAGGCCGTAGCTCGGAGGCGGAAAAGGTTAGGATTACGGCCGGATGTGTTCTCGAATGCTCTCATTGATCTGCATATCTGTAAACAGTCTTCATCTGGCGCAGGGGCAGTGGCTCCGCGTGTGCGCGCAGTCTCCCGTCGCGCCGCACACGGGGCACGTGTACCGCCGGAGCACGGGACAGGTCACCGCGGGACCTCAGTGCGTGCGACACGTACACGCCGGGCGCCTCTCCGTTGCTCTCACAGAAGCCGCAGCGGGCGGCAGCGTCCGGGCGCTGTCTCCTCGCGCGCGGCGCGTTGCGTCGATCTCGGCGGACCCGTCCGCGGCATCGTCTCGCGCCCGGGTACGCGCAACGCGTGCACGCCGCGCGCTCCTCCGCTGCTCTTGTAGAAGCCGTAGCAGGCGACTGGCGGTGCCGCTATGCCGCTTCTGCCGCTGTCCGCTGCTGTCCGCAGCTGTCCGCCGCTGTCCGCGTTTCTGGTGTCTGTCCTGGTCTTGTGGCGGTGGCTGCACGTGGAGACCCGTCTGCTGCCACGTCCTGAGGATGCGCGTGAATGTGGGCCCGAGGCGCATGTAGTCGCGCCACACGTCGAACGGACCCCTCGCGGCCCCCGCGACCCGACCCCGGATAAGCGGACGACGATGAGGATGACGATGAGGAGGGTGACAAGACCTTGGAATCTGTCGACGTCAAATGCCAGGTTTAAGCCAGAAGTGGTTCTGAGTCTCTATCTCATTGTATGGCAGAATAGGCCCCAAAAATACTGGGTGCTGTGTTAGGGGTGACCTCTTGACCTCAACATTTTGGAAGGCCATAGCTCTGAAGTGGAAAAGGTTAGAGATACGGCCGGATCTGTTCTCGAATGCTCTCAGGGATCTGCATAACGTGTCAGAATAATGCCTATATCTCTGTATGTCTGTATATCTATTGATGAGTTATGAAGGGACCAAATGATTCCAGATTCTCATCTCTTGCATTATATGGAGAACATTTTTGGTGCACTTCAAAGGAACGAGGTGATTGCAATTACCAATAAAAGCTTGAAGACTGGTGTATCAAGGAGAGGTTGCTTCATCACTCTAGGTCCATGTATCATTGAGTTATTAAGGGACGAAATGATTCCAGATTCTCATCCCTTGCATTATATGGAGAACATTTTTGGTGCACTTCAAAGGGTGACATTTCAAAAACTGTTTGAAGGAAGGGGTTGATTTCAAGTCCCAACAAAAGCTTGAAGACTGGTGTACCAATTACAGCTGGCTGCATTACCCTAGGTACAAGTAAAGATAAGTTATTAAGGGACAAAATTATTCCAGATTCTCATCTATTAATTGGCCACAGATTCAATTTTGGAATCACTTTGGAGGCCTTTATTTTAAAAACAGAAGAAGAGAGCAGCCTGATTCCAAGTACCAGAGGAAGCTTGAAGATTACGGTATCCACGGTGGGTGTTGGCCTCCGCCAGGGCTGCGCTTTGTCACCAATCCTGTTTGTGATATTCATGGACAGGATATCGAGGCGTAGTTGTGGTGGAGGTGGGGAAGGGTTGCAGTTTGGTGGTCTGAGGATCTCATCACTGCTCTTTGCAGATGATGTGGTCCTGATGGCATCATCGGCCTGTGACCTCCAGCATTCACTGGATCGGATGGCAGCCGAGTGTGAAGCGGTTGGGATGAGGATCAGCACCTCTAAATCTGAGGCCATGACTCTCAGCAGGAAACCGGTGGATTGCCTACTCCGGGTAGGAAATGAGTCCTTAGCCAAAGTGAAGGAGTTCAATTACCTCGGGGTCTTGTTCACGAGTGAGGATACGATGGAGCGTGAGATTGGCCGGAGAATCGGAGCAGCGGGGGCGGTATTGTGTTCGCTTTACCGCACCGTTGTGACGAAAAGAGAGCTGAGCCGCAAGGCAAAGCTCTCGATCTATCGATCAATCTTCGTTCCTATCCTCACCTATGGTCATGAGGGATGGGTGATGACCGAAAGGACGAGATCACGGGTACAAGTGGCCGAGATGAGTTTTCTCAGGAGGGTGGCTGGCTTCTCCCTTAGGGATAGGGTGAGAAGTTCAGTCATCCGTGAGGAGCTCGGATTAGAGCCGCTGCTCCTTTGCTTAGAAAGGAGTCATTTGAGGTGGTTCGGGCATCTGGTAAGGATGCCTACTGGGCCCCTTCCTTGGGAGGTGTTCCAGGCAGGACCAGTGGGGAGGAGACCTCGGGGAAGACCCAGGACTAGGTGGAGAGATTATATCTCAACACTGGTCTGGGAACGCCTCGGGATCCCCCCGTCAGAGCTGGTCAATGTGGCCCGGGAAAGGGAAGTCTGAGGCCCCCTCCTTGAGCTGCTGCCCCTGCGACCTGACCCCGGATAAGAGGACGACGATGAGGATGAGGAGGGTGACGAGACCTAGGAAACTGTTGACGTGAAATGGCAGGTTTAAGCCAGAAGTGGTTCTGAGTCTCTAGCTCATTGTATGGCAGAATAGGCCCCCAAAATACTGGGTGCTGTGTTAGGGGTGACCTCTTGACCTCAACATTTTGGAAGGCCGTAGCTCTGAAGTGGAAAAGGTTAGAGCACCATTTTTTAACAGTACTGACCAATTGTGAAGCAGATCCGATAAATTCTCTAGGAGGAGTTTGTTGAAATACAAGGCGAAAAAGTGAAAATTACTACCAAGAGTGAAAATGAAAAAAAATAAATACCCGACGTCCGGTGGGTTTTGGGGCATGGGTCCCAGAGGCATTTCTGTAGGTATTGGCACCTTGTACGTGCCCACCGAGTTTCATACATATTGGTGAAACGTGGCGCAGGGGCTGCTTTTTAAAGTTCCTGTAGGGGGCGCTACAAACATGAAAACCACGATTTTTTGTATGTGAGCTACAGGCAACAGTCTACACATGTCCTGTGAATTTCATATTCATAACTATTACGGTCTCCGCAGAGTGATTGACCCTCCTCTGGCGGCCATTTTATTTTTCAAACAAAATGGCGAAAACATGATTAGGAACCAGATTGTCATCTAATAGACGGAATTCTGGATTCCGGATTCCAGATTCCAGGTTCCAGATTCCAGATTCCACAATAATAAAATGAAAATAACCGACTTCCGGTGGGTTTTGGGGCATAGGTCCAAGAGGCTTTTCTGTAGGTATTGTGACGTTGTACGTGCTTACCGAGTTTTATCTATATTGGTGAAACATGGCGCAGGGGCTGCTTTTTAAAGTTCCTGTAGGGGGCGCTACAAACATGAAAAACACGATTTTTGGTAGGTGAGCTACAGGCAACAGTCTACACATGTCCTGTGAATTTCAAATTCATAACTATTACGGTCTCCGCAGAGTGATTGACCCTCCTCTGGCGGCCATTTTGTTTTTCCAATCAACTTCATTTTACTTGAGTAACCCTCTCTAACCTGTCTCTCTCCCTGGGGTCCAGGCCCTCTCTAACCTGTCTCTCTCTCTGGGGTCCAGGCCCTCTCTAACCTTTCTCTCTCTCTGGGGTCCAGGCCCTCTCTAACCTGTCTCTCTCTCTGGGGTCCAGACCCTCTCTAACCTGTCTCTCTCCCTGGGGTCCAGGCCCTAACCCTCTATAACCTGTCTCTCTCTTGGGTCCAGGCCCTCTCTAACCTGTCTCTCTCTCTGGGATACAGGCCCTCTCTAACCTGCCTCTCTCTCTGGGGTCCAGGCCCTAACCCTCTCTAACCTGTCTCTCTCTCTGGGGTCCAGGCCCTAACCCTCTCTAACCTGTCTCTCTCCCTGGGGTCCCAGGCCCTAAGCCTCTCTAACCTGTCTCTCTCTCTGGGGTCCAGGCCCTAACCCTCTCTACCCTGTCTCTCTCTCTGGGGTCCAGACCTTCTCTAACCTGTCTCTCTCTCTGGGGTCCAGGCCCTCTCTAACCTTTCTCTCTCTCTGGGGTCCAGGCCCTCTCTAACCTGTCTCTCTCCCTGGGGTCCAGGCCCTCTCTAACCTGTCTCTCTCTCTGGGGTCCTAACCCTCTCTAACCTGTCTCTCTCTCTGGGGTCCTAACCCTCTCTAACCTGTCTCTCTCCCTGGGGTCCAGGCTCTCTCTAACTTGTCTCTCTCTGGGGTCCAGACCCCCTCTACCCTGTCTCTCTCTCTGGGGTCCAGCCCCTAACCCTCTCTAACCTGTCTCTCTCTCTGGGGTCCAGGCCCTCTCTAACCTGTCTCTCTCTCTGGGGTCCAGGCCCTAACCCTCTCTAACCTGTCACTCTCTCTGGGGTCCAGGCCCTAACCCTCTCTAACCTGTCTCTCTCTGGGGTCCTAACCCTCTCTAACCTGTCTCTCTCTCTGGGGTCCTAACCCTCTCTAACCTGTCTCTTTCTCTGGGGTCCAGGCCCTCTCTAACCTGTCTCTCTCTCCCTGGGATATCATCCCAGCTGAGTGTGAAGTGGCTGGGATGAGGATCAGCACCTCTAAATCTGAGGCCATGACTCTTAGCAGGAAACCGGTGGATTGGCTACTCCGGGTAGGAAATGAGTCCTTAGCCCAAGTGCAGGAGTTCAAGTACCTGGGGGTCTTGTTCGCGAATGACGGTACGATGGAGCGTGAGATTGGCCGGAGAATCGGAGCAGCGGGGGCAGTATTGCGTTCGCTTTACCGCACCGTTGTGACGAAAAGAGAGCTGAGCCTCAAGGCAAAGCTCTCGATCTATCGGTCAATCTTCGTTCCTATCCTCACCTATGGTCATGAGGGATGGGTGATGACCGAAAGGACGAGATCACGGGTACAAGCGGCCAAGATGAGTTTTCTCAGGAGGGTGGCTGGCTTCTCCCTTAGGGATAGGGTGAGAAGGTCAGTCATCCGTGAGGAGCTCGGATTAGAGCCGCTGCTCCTTTGCTTAGAAAGGAGTCAGTTGAGGTGGTTCGGGCATCTGGTAAGGATGCCCACTGGGCGCCTTCCTTGGGAGGTGTTCCAGGCACGACCAGTGGGGAGGAGACCTCGGGGAAGACCCAGGACTAGGTGGAGAGATTATATCTCAACACTGGCCTGGGAACGCCTCGGGATCCCCCCGTCAGAGCTGGTCAATGTGGCCCGGGAATGGGAAGTCTGGGGCCCCCTGCTTGAGCTGCTGCCCCCGCGACCCGACCCCGGATAAGCGGACGACAATGAGGATGAGGAGGGTGACAAGACCTGGGAAACTGTCAACGTGAAATGCCAGGTTTAAGCCAGAAGTGGTTCTGAGCCTCTATCTCATTGTATGGCAGAATAGGCCCCCCAAATACTGGGTGCTGTGTTTGTGGTGACCTCTTGACCTCAACATTTTGGAAGGCCGTAGCTCTGAAGCGGAAAAAGGTTAGAGTTACGGCCGGATGTGTTCTCGAATGCTCTCAGGGATCTGCATAACATATGTCAGAATAATTCCTATATCTCGAATTGTAATTTTTTAGCCCTGATGGATTTTTGACTGCAGGCAGGGTGCTGATGGACTTGTGGATTTTAAGTCCTCCCTGCTAATTGACATGAAAGGAGATGACTCGGTCATAGTTGGTCGTAGAGCCACCACCAAGGCATGGACGGAAAGGTCTCGATGAGACGAGCCGCACTATCTTTGAACCAAAGTGGCAAACCCTTCCTCTGCGGAGCTAGGGGGCGCCGAAGTTTGAGATTTTTCACCTTGTTAAGTGCTGTATCTCTATAAGGAAAGCAGTGACGGATTAGGGACCCACACCGTCGAAAAGCTCTCAAAGAGCAGTATCACATATGTCAGCGCCATATAGGTGGCGCCATTCTGGGCCAAACTTTACAACGGTTGGGTGACAAGACCTGGGAAACTGTCCACGTGAAAGCCCTCGGTCACACGAACGCAACGGTGCCCTCACTGTCCTCCTTGCTTGGTTTCTTCAGGTTTTGAGAACAAATAACTTCACTCCATATCTACATCTATTGTTACCCAATTGCAATCTATTTAATGCAGGCGACCCCCCTGACTTTAGGGCACATTTTGGGGGCCTTCCTTGGGGGTTTACGCGACCAAAACAGACACAAACGAATGGTGGGAAGTCACGTTTAAGCCAGAAGTGGTTCCAAGTCTCTATCTCATTCTATGGCGGAATAGACCCCCAAAATACCGGGTGCTGTATTAGGGGTGACCTCTTGACCTCAACATTTTGGAAGGCCGTAGCTTGGAAGCGGAAAAGGTAAGAGTTGCGGCCGGTTGTGTTCTCGAATGCTCTCAGGGATCTGCATAACATATGTCAGAATAATTCCTGTATCTCGAATTGTAATTTTTGAGGCCTGATGGATTTTTGACTGCATGCAGGGGGCTGTTGGACATGAAAGGAGATGACTCGGTCATAGTTGGTCGTAGAGCTCTCTCTCTCTCTCTGTCTCTCTGTCTCTGTCTCTGTCTCTCACTCTCTCTCTCTCTCTCTCTGACTCTTTCTCTCTGTTTTATGAACCACAGAAAACAACCAATTGCAATGATGGAAGTTTTGTTGAAATGACAAAACAAACATTTACTTACATTTAGAGTTAGATGTGCTATGTAATAGGTGGTTCCACTGGTGAGTGGGTGGGTGAGTGAGTGAGTGAGTGAGTGGGTGGGTGAGTGGGTGAGTGAGAGAGTGGGTGGGTGTGTGAGTGAGTGATTGAGTGGGTGGGTGGGTCGCTGATGTAAGCTGTAGATCAGCTTATCTTCTACATTATGAACATCTGCTCATCTCCTCCAGATGTGTGCAGATTTGTACGTTGAGGACATTGGCCTCTTATGGTCATGTCCACAGCACACGTCATTAAAGAGGATTGAATGAGTCAGGAACACACACACACACACACACTATAGACACACACACACACACACACACACACACTTATAGAGACACACATACATACATACTGTGATGTCTTGAGAGGTGGGGAGGGTTTCTTCTTGAGTTTTGGAGAGGTGTGGGTGCAGGGTAATAAGACAGAGGCGTTGTTTCCTTTCTTCAACTTATATATATTCCTCGTTTCAAAAACAGTTTAACGTAAATAGAGAGAGAAAAGGCCAAAACAAAAGCAGGTGTAGAGCAACAAAACACCTCTAGTCGGCTGACTGATCTGCTGTCTAAACAAAAGTGCTCTCTTCTCTGTCTGTCTGCAGTCTCTCTCTCTGCTGCTGATTACCCTGCCTTTCACACAGGGCAATCAGCTCATCTCCTTCAGCTGGGCATCTGCTGCCCTGCTGGAGGAGATGAGCTATGGGTTTTGTAGTCCTTTAATGGCTGCCATGATGGGTTGTAGTCCTTGTTGTAGCCATCGGGAGGGAATATATCTCCCCTCTAGGACACTACCTCTCATGACATCACAATCCATACAGACACATACAGATATAGATACACACACACTATAGACACACACACACACACACACACACACTTATAGACACACACATAGACACTTATAGACACACACATACATACATACAGACACATACAGATATATATACACACACACATACAGATACATACACACACACACACACACACAAACTTATAGACACACACACAGACAGACAGACATAGATACACACACACACAAACACACACACACACACGCGGCTCAGGAGGTAGAGTGGGTTGACTGGTAACCTGAAGGTTGCTGGTTGACCCATGTCAGGCGATATTGTAAAAAAAGCTCTTTATAAATGCGGTCCATTTACCACCAGTGAAGTAGTTCATCCATCCAGAGTGAACTATTAAAACAAAGGAAAGAATGCGATTGTTTCAGCTGTTAAGAACATGTGTCGTTTGATCGCATTCTTTATTATTTGTTTAATAACAGGACAAACTAAGAGTCAAACTAAACGTCTTCACAAGTTTACAATCGTCCACCGCGTCGTCCACCACGTGGTCCTCTCCAGTCACACGCCTGAAGAAAACAACAACAACAACAACAACAAAACAACAAAACGGTAAACAGTCTTCATCTGGCGCTGGGGCAGTGGCTCCGCGTGTGCGCGCGGTCTCCCATCACGCCGCACACGGGGCACGTGTACCGCCAGAGCACCGGACAGGTCACCGTGCCCGCGCGGTTATGTGTGTGTGTGTATATCTGTATGTGTGTGTATCTATATCTGTATGTGTCTGTATGTATGTATGTGTCTATAAGTGTCTGTGTGTGTGTCTATAAGTGTGTGTGTGTGTGTGTGTCTATAGTGTGTGTGGGTGGGTGAGTGGGTGGGTGGGTGAGTGGGTGGGTGTCTGTTGCTGCAATGCCATCCCACCGTGCATCAATGCGTCCACCTTCTTTTCCAGCTGCTGTAATCTGGACTCCAACTGCTTACAGATGCATTTGCATCTGTAAGCAGAGTGTGGACTGTTGCCACTCAAGTGCCCTGGTAGGAAAGAAAGCGCACACTCTCACATGACAAGGGAGGCATGGACCCACACGGGGCGGTGGAAGGGATTTGGTGAGTGGGAGAGGAGTTTTGGGCCTCAGAAACAGAGGTGGAAGGAAGTGGCTTACCAGTATTTTGAGGATGGACACTGGAGGAGGACACGGTGAAATTGTGATCCTGTCCTTGTGGTATGGGGGTGGAACATTCCTCCTCCTCCTCCTCCTCCTCCTCCTCCTTTATGTACTCCTGGGCCCTGGAAACTCTTCTTTCTGGCTGTCCTTTCAGAGCTGGTCTAGAACTCTGCTTGTTCCTTCTTTTTACCATCTCATTTCCTTTCCAGCCTGTGCGAACTGTGCGTCTTTTCAGCACTTTAACCACCTTGCCATCAAGCCCTACACAACTCTTCTCTCTATGATGATGAAGATATCTCTCCCTCATTTTGTACTTTGGGCTCACAGTGTCCTTTGTTTCCACAGAATGAGGCTGCTTCCCTCTGTTTTTGAAGTGACCCTCTCCATTCTCTTCACAGGTGCAGCATTCACACTTTTCATTTTGATCCCCAAAAAAGCTGGAACCATAGTAGCATGTAATCTCCTCCCCGGGTGAGATTGGTCGAATCACTTCAACATAAGCGATATTCTCACCAGCGCATAACTTGCAGTTTGGTTTACAGTCGTGGTTAATGAAAGATGCAGGCCCAAGCCACAGCTGATCGCAGCGTTTGCGTGTTGAATACATCACACTGAAGTCATTGACTCCTGCCCTCAGAACATCGCTGTCAGCAGGGCTAAACTCTGCTATACAGCCCAGCAGGACCTCAATACGCTGTCCTGCAAACCAGTGCTTTGTAGCGGTTACCTTTGCTCCATTAGTCTCTAAAGTGTATCTGTCACAGGACTCTAGCTTGACACCGCTGTCCAACAGGTAGGCACTGATGTAGCGATATACATGTTGCCTCAGTAGGTCCTGATGATGGCTTCCCAGAGAATTATAATAGTCCCCAGCCAGTTTGCCCACTGTCAGCGCCTCAAATGTCTTGTTGAAGTCATGAGTGTGCTGAAATCGCACCAAGGTCTCTTTAAGATTATCCCAATGCTGAATATCTGGTAGAGGACTGATGTTCATTTTATGGGTTCTGAAGCCCAGCAAAGAGTCGAGCACCAGACCAGTTGCCAGGTCATTGGTCTCACACAGCTCCTTCACACTCATTCTGGTGCATCTGTCCATTTTCCTCTACCGTCAACATGCTGGGAATAAATGTCAATCAATTAGATTTTTGTTTTTCTGTTTCTGTTTTTGCTTTCAATCTATGAATTAAGTGGGAGGCAGATTAAACATTGGAAATAAAATTGATATTCCACATTTACATACGTTATGCTATACAACTTTTTAAAAATAAAAAAAACGCATACAAACATGACATTGGGATGTTACTCACTACAATACAACAAAATCAACCAAGTATCAGCACTTTTGTATGAGAAAAATCTATAAATTACAGAGCTTACACTCACCATGTGTTCAATTATGTAGCTGCTACTTCTGTAGCTTCTACTTCCTGTTGACAGAGGAAGTCCATGTTTTCATCTACAGGCATTCATTAAACAATAGATTGAAATATGGAAGGTAAGAACACTATTGATTGAATTCAAAGTTGGAAATTATGTATTCTTTTAAAAAAATGTCTACTTCCTGTTGACATAGGAAGTCCATGTTTTGATCTACGGGGCATTGCCGTGGGGGCATTATCCCACGCTCAAGCGGGCCATCCTCGCCCATTATGGACACAGCCTCCCAGCCCGGGTGCAACATTACCATGACTGGACTTACGACTTGCTCGGCTCAGTGAGAAGCCAAATTTCACACCTCGTCCGCCTTGCCGAGCGATGGCTCGCAGAAGGAGATGGACCCCCGTTGCTGGATCGGCTCGTGATGGACTGCTGCATCCGATCTCTGCCCCCCGTTGCCAAATACTGGGCCTCCGGGAACCAACCCGGGTCGATGAACGACCTCGTCAAACTCTTAGAAAACCACCAAGTCACCCAGCAGCTGTGCGGAGGAACAGCCCCGCCTCCCGGGGGGGGGTGAGACGCGGACCGAGCAACGCGGACGGATGACGGAGACCCAGTGCTTCCAGGCCCCGCCCTTCTGTGCCCCAGGCTACCCGACTCAGACCACCGTGGGCCGCATGGGCCCCGCCCCTCCGACCCCGAGAGAGGAGTGGAGGTGCTACACCTGCGGCCAGAAGGGCCACATTGCACGCAATTGCCCCGGAGCAGGGGACGTGTCTATGCCCACGGCCAGTCTGTCCGACCGGAGAGGAGGGGGCTGCCGTCGTACCACTTGCTGGTCTCACGAGAGAACCGTATCCCCAAGCATGCCGGTGTGGGTGGGGCGGCAAGACACCCACGCCCTCCTCGACTCAGGGAGCCTTGTCACCTTGGTCCGACCAGGTCTGACCGACGGAACTCCCGGCCGGAGTATCGAGGTGGGCTGCATCCACGGCCAAACTGAGAGTTATCTCACTGAACGTATCACTGTACAAACCCCGAAGGGGACCTTCACGGTCCAGGCTGGGGTGGTGCCGAACCTTCCCGTGCCACTTTTAATTGGACGGGACTGCCCCATTTTTAAAAGACTATTAGGGGCAGAGCTTCGGCCACCCCGACCCCGACATCCCAGGACGAGATTGCGCCGGCTGCATAGCCGACCCACCTATATGGCAGCCCAACCCCCGCCATCCTGGTCCGACTCCGACGACGACAAGTCTCCCGACAGACCCACGAGGGAGGGGGTACGCCAGCCACACGCCTCGTCCACAGACTCCCTTCCACCGGGAACACCGGACATGATGACCGCCTCCGAGCAAACACCCCTGCCAGATGAGAGAGAGAGTCCACCCCTCACCGAGTTCTCCGACTTCCCCCTGGCCGTCGTGGGAGGCGCGGACAGGAGCGGACAGTTCGCTACCGCCCAGCTGGAGGACGACTCTCTCAGAAACGCCTGGGGACATGTGCAGGTCCACGAGGGCCTATCACAGGACTCGGTGAGTCGACGGCAATACACACATTTTAGTACACGGGGTGGGTTATTATATAGGGTAGTACAGAGGGGGGGAGAGGAGACGGAACAATTGATCGTTCCCAGGACATATGTGAGCAAGGTGCTGTATATGGCCCACATCCACCTCCTGGGGGCTCATCTGGGGATGGATAAGACTAGGGACAGGATATTGAACAGGTTCTATTGGCCTGGAGTGAAAAAGGACGTAGAGGACTACTGCCGAGCTTGCCCCGAATGCCAACGCACCGCCCCGAGTGTGATAAAAGACCTGCTCAGATTGTTACAGTTCCGCCATCTCCGGACCTCGTCTACCACCCCCAGACCGACGGACTGGTAGAGAGGTTCAATAAGACATTGAAAACCATGCTAAAGAAAGCCACCCCAGGCCTCCACGGGCTTCTCTCCATTCGAACTCCTTTACGGCAGACGACCGAGAGGGCTGCTCGATATCACCCGGGACGCCTGGGAGAGCCAAACTTCCCCCAACCGCACCGTCATCGAGCACGTTGAGCAGGTGCACGGCCGGATGGCACAGATTTGGCCATGGTCCGGGAACACCTCGGACGAGCTCAACAAGCCCAAGCCCATGTGTACAACCGAGGAGCCAAACTACGCACCTTCAACCCAGGGGACCAGGTCCTCGTCCTCATCCCGACCTCGGAGTGCAAGTTCCTGGCCAAGTGGCAGGGGCCATATGACATCATCGACCGGGTCGGCGACGTGAATTACCGGATGCGGCAACCGGGAAGACGCAAGGCTGTCCAAACATACCACATCAACCTGCTGAAGCGGTGGCAACCACCGACCACCCAGCGGGACCTGGCTCTCCTGACCCTGGCCACTTGACTACCCATTCCCGAGGTTCCAGTGGGGGAGTTGACATGAGGGAGATGGTGTTAAGAAACGGGATGAGTGGACCCAAACGCTGAACACAGGGAGGCGGAGACGGGATGAAAGACAGGGAATTTATTAAATAAAAGGCAATGGCAAACGGCCAGGCTAGGCAGGCGGGGTTTTGGCAACAGGCGGGTAGTCAGGCAGGCGATGGATCGGCAACAGGCGGGTAGTCCGGCAGGCGATGGGTCGGCAACAGGCAGGTAGTCCGGCAGGCTGGGTCGGCAACAGGCGGGTAGTCTGGCAGGCAGGGTCGGCAACAGGCGGGTAGTCTGGCAGGCAGGGTCAGCAACAGGTGGGTAGTCCGGCAGGCGATGGGTCGGCAACAGGCAGGTAGTCCGGCAGGCGATGGGTCGGCAACAGGCGGGTAGTCAGGCAGGCAGGGTTCAGCAACAGGGGTTCAGCAACAGGCGGGTAGTCAGGTAGGCAGGGTTCGGCAACGGGGTTTCAGCAACAGGCGGGTAGTCAGGTAGGCAGGGTTTGGCAACAAGGTTTCAGCAACAGGCGGGTAGTCAGGCAGGCAGAGGTCGGCAACGGGGTCAGCAACAGGCGGGTAGTCAGGCAGGCAGGGTTCGGCAACGGGGGTTCAGCAACAGGTGGGTAGTCAGGTAGGCAGGGTTCGGCAACAGGGTTCAGCAACAGGTGGATAGTCAGGCAGGCAGGGTTCGGCAACAGGGTTCAGCAACAGGCGGATAGTCAGGCAGGCAGGGTTCAGCATCAGACGCGTAATCAGATCACTGGAACAAGGTGGGTTAAACCAAAGCACGAACTGGCATCGGCTGGTTGGAGATCCCCGGCTTAAATAGGGCATGGTGATTGCCGATTACATACAGGTGTGTTGGGGGAATGATGATTAGTGGCGACAATCGGCCACTAGATGGGGGTGTTGGACCGTGTAGCAGGACGTGGTGTAACAGTATGCCCCCCTCTACGGACGCCTCTCAGCGGACGCTCAACCAAGGACGGGTGGTTGTCCGTGACCGGGATGGGTGGAGGGGGCCTGGAGGCGGAAACCCTCTAGTAGGGCAACTCGGGCGGGCGGGACGGGTGGTTGTCTGTGACCGGGATGGGTGGAGGGGGCCTGGAGGCGGGAACCCTCTAGTAGGGCAACTCGGGCGGGCGGGGCGGGTGACGCCCCCATCGGCTGGGCAGCTCGGGAGGACGACCTGAATGATGGCTGGACTGGCGAGGCAGCTCGGGCGGATGGCCAGGATGCCGGCTAGGCAGCTCGGGAGGATGACCTGAATGATGGCTGAACTGGCAGGGCAGCTCGGGCGGACGGCCAGGATGCTGGCTAGGCAGCTCTGGAGGACGACCTGAATGATGGCTGGACCGGATGACCTGCTCGGGAGGACGACCTGGATGATGGCTGGACTGGCGGGGCAGCTTGGGCGGACAGGTCACTGGCGTGGGCTGGGGAGTGCAGGTCGCTGGCGTGGCCTCGGGAGGACGACCTGAATGATGGCTGGACTGGCGGTACAGCTCGGGCGGACAGCCAGGATGCTGGCTAGGCAGCTCGAACGGATGACCTGAAGGATGGCTGGACCAGATGACCTGCTCAGGAGGACGACCTGGATGATGGCTGGACTGGCGGGGCAGCTCGGGCGCGCAGGTCACTGGCGTGGGCTGGGGAGTGCAGGTCGCTGGCGTGGGCTCGGGAGGACGACCTGGATGATGGCTGGACTGGCGGGGCAGCTCGGGTGCGCAGGTCACTGGCGTGGGCTGGGGACTGCAGGTCGCTGGCGTGGGCTCGGGAGGATGACCTGAATGATGGCTGGACCGGATGACCTGCTCGGGAGGACGACCTGGATGATGGCTGGACCGGCGGGGCTTGGGTGCGCTGGGAACTCCTGCTGAGGAACCGAGCCCGGGAGCGTTGGCTCCTGGCTCGGGCGTACTGGGGACTCCAGTGCTGGGACCCGGAACGCTGCTCTGGGGACCGGGGCTGGGACCCGGAACGCTGCTCTGGGGACCGGGGCTGGGACCCGGAACGCTACTCTGGAGACCGGGGCTGGGACCCGGAACGCTACTCTGGAGACCGGGGCTGGGACCCGGAACGCTACTCTGGGGACCGGGGCTGGGACCCGGAACGCTACTCTGGGGACCGGGGCTGGGACCCGGAACGCTACCCTGGGGACCGGGGCTGGGACCCGGAACGCCACTCTGGGGACCGGGGCTGGGACCTGGAATGCTGCTGGGTTCAGGAGTAGAATCAGACTCCAACGAGATGGCCTTTGGAGCTAAAGTGCGACGAGTAGCCGAAACTGGTCTCGACTGTGGGGCCGGGACCTGAGTCGACATCAGTGCTGGAGCCAGTGAACGCCGCGGAGCCGGCACTGGTCTTAACGTTGGCACTGGAGCAGGAGGTCGCTGGGGAGCTGGCACTGGAGCACGGACGACGGGACTCAGATCCTGCAAAGAAGCAAGGGCTGGAGGAGACGAGGCTTGAAGGGAAACTGGGCACACATCTTCCGTCCACTCGTCCTCAGCAGACCACTCCGCGTCCTCGGCAAAGCAGTCGTCGGTGGCAGCAGACCAGGCATAGGACCAGCCGTCTTCCGAGGAGTCGGACCAATAATCATGGTCCTCTGGCTGCTGCACCCCCCAGAGGGAAGAGGGCAGGTAAGGCGAAGAACTGAGGGGGTCTGCTGTCGCCCACCAGGGGGAAGAGGGCCGGTAAGGTGAAGAACTGAGGGGGTCTGCTGTCGCCCACCAGGGGGAAGAGGGCCGGTAAGGCGAAGAACTGAGGGGGTCTGCTGTTGCCCACCAGGGGGAAGAGGGCCGGTAAGGCGACGAACTGAGGTAGTGAGAGGCAGACTCCACCACCACTGACCCAGTGGAGGTTGGAGTGTGTACCTCTCTACTGCAACGTATTACCCCTAATCTTAGGCGTGGCACTGGCTTGGGCGAAGACTCGGGTGTGGGCTTGGGCTGGGGCGAATGACAGGGCTGACTTACGGGAGACCCAGGAACAGCAGGGGAAAGAGCTTCAGGCAGAGCGGATGACTGGGGTCTCACCGGGCTGATTACGGGCTGATTACGAGCTGATTACATACAGGTGTGTTGGGGGAATGATGATTAGTGGCGACAATCGGCCACTAGATGGGGGTGTTGGACCGTGTAGCAGGACGTGGTGTAACAGATGATGCTCCAACACCCCGACGTCTTCTCCGAGCGACCTGGGAGGACCACAATCGCCAGCCATGACATTCAGACGGAACCGGGGGCCAGAGTCCCGCCCACTTCCGGGTTAGGCCCCACCCACTCCAAGTACAGATACAGATAATTCATATGGTTAACAGATACAGATACAGGTAATGCTGTACTCGCTCATCCCTAATAAACTTCCTATGTCAACAGGAAGTATAAAAAATTAAAAAGAATATATAATTTCCCAGTTTGAATTTAATCAATAATGTTCTTACCTTCCATGTTTCAATCTATTTTACAATGAATGGCTGTAGATGAAAACATGAACTTCCTATGTCAACAGGAAATAGCTGCAGAAGGCGCATTCAGCACATGGGAGCACATGGTGAGTAAGTGTTGGGTCTGTAATTTATAGATTTCTGAGACAAAATTGTTGATAATTGGTTGATTTTGTTGTATTGTACTGAGTAGCATCCCAAAGTCATGTTTTTATGCATTTTTAAACTTTTTATTGCATTTTCTTTTAAAAACGAAAATGTTATGACATAGATGTAAATGTGGAATAGCAATTTTATTTCCAAATTTCAATCTACCTCCCACTTAATTCTTAGATTGAAATATGAAAATAAAATCGATATTCAACATTTTCTACAACTAAAACTACTTAGATTGCTGCATAATACATGTTATGCTAATTTATTGTGGTAGGTTTCTGCCCTTGCCACTCTGTCTGGATTTTGCAATTAAAGTGAAATTAATAGAAGGAACAAGAGTCCTAGAGAAGCTCTGAAAGGAGTCAGCCAGAAAGAAGTGTCCAGGGCCCAGAAGAGGCAGGGAAGAAGTCTAGAGATCTCCACAAAACATATTTCAGGTCTGTACTGCTGCTATTCGCCTTCATTAAAAGACTTAACAAAAGAATATTTACTAGGGATGAGCGAGTACAGAATTATCTGTATCTGTATCTGTTAACCATATGAATTATCTGTATCTGTACTCGGAGTGGGCGGGGCCTGACCGGAAGTGGGCGGGGTTTAACCCGGAAGTGGGTCGGATTGTCTTGGGGCGCTGTAGCCTATCACAGAACCCAATGAGGATTTTCATTCAATCCGAGCACAGATATTGACTCGTATTACTCGTATAATACTCGTACTCGGCAAAAGTGCTTTATCCGTACCGGATACTCGTTTCAGCCGAGTACCCTGCTCAACTCTAATATTTACTTTCCTGGGTTTTCTTCACACCTTGAAAGTTATTTTAGCAGTGCACCTGAAAGTTTTTATTGTTTAAATGTGCTCCGTTTTCCCCTGTGTTAACATTTTTTAAACACTTGTCTTTATTACCCACTCTATATGCACTGGTCTAACAGGAGCTCTTTATTACCTGGATGGCAGGATGGTAAGTGTGTATCAGTAGGGAATGTACTTTATGATAGTTTGCTGAGGATACAGAACTTTAATTGTGTGCTATTTGAAATCATCCACAGGATGAGAGACTGTGCGGAATGTGTTTCCACAACTTTAATAATCTAAAGCAACACTTTAAAGTGTCCCACACCATTCCAAACAAAGAGGAGTTCGGGCTTCTCATGAGATATGGGAATTCATGGTTAGATCAAGATAAATATATTTTTCATATTTATGCCTGCATACCCCATTATGTTATGTTATTTATACCAATTTCCTGAACACTGTTTTTTCATTTCCCACCACAGAACAACCAAACACTTGGGATGTGAACTATGTGGCAAAAGAAATCTTGTTCGCCTTGACAAGCATTTGCAAGTAACACATAACATTTGTTCAGCAGAGGTAGGCATGAGTCAATTTGAGGAAATAATGTCTGCAAAATCAGTTGTAAATGTAATGTTTTGTCCATCTCATGCTACTCGAATGCTATTTTTATAAAATTGTTAACAAGGAGCGAGAACCGATCATGAGGCAGGCAAAAAGGGCCGCCATAGTTCAGCAGCTGGCTGAACTGCGTGAGTCCAGCCCGGATGTGCCCCTGGTATCCAGCTTGGACTTAACAGAGGTAGGCATAAGTCAATTTGAGGCAATAATGTCTGCAAAATCTGTTGTAAATGTAATGTTTTGTCCATCTAATGCTACTCGAATGCTATCTTTATAAAATTGTAAACAAGGAGGGAGAACCGGCCATAGTTCAACAGCTGGCTGAACTGAGTGAGTCCAGCCCGGATGTGCCCAGCTTGGACTTAACAGAGGTAGGCATAATGTAACAGGTGTAGTACGTACCCAAATGCAGCACACTACAGACTTCTGGATGAGAAACAAAAGAGGGTTTATTCTCAATCAGTATAGACAGAGGTATTATCAAATACTGTATAGACAGACTTCCGGTGACGCTGGGATACGTGATGGCAGCTTGAAACGTGTGCTCCTGCTGTCTTTTGGGTTAATATCCTTAATACATCCTAAAATAAGTTCAGATATAGGCATTTTTCTCCTACATGTTATGTTGAACTAAACAATGTTAGAAGAAGGTAAAAGTTTGACGGCTGGCTGTAACATTGAACAAAGAAAACTTCGCTCAGCCGCACAGACTCAGCTCAACATGTGTACGAAGGGAGTAGCATCTAGCAAGGATACTACTGCTAGCACTGCCACGGAGCCCGACCAGCCTGATATGGCTCAGATTCTCTGAGCAAAATACTAGAAGAAACCGCGGATTTGAAAGAAATTCGTCGGTCTATGAGCTCCGTTGATACAAAGCTATCCACCCTCATTTCTCGCATTACGCAGGTGGAAGACCGAGTGAGTCAGCTAGAGGACGAGCAAGCTAACTTAAAGGCAAGACCGGCGGCAGCCGGTCTTGCCTTTCAGAGATAAACTCTGAATGAGTTTATCTCAGCGACCCTTGGCATTGATCCAACCCCGGGGGGTATCGAGATGGACCAGCACGGGAAAAGAAACGCCTGACGTGGAACGGTAAACAAGTTATGATTTTCCCGGATTATTCGAGGGAGACGCAAAGGAAGCGAGAAGCCTTCTCACGCTGCAAGAAAGCGCTCCACAAGCGCAAGATTAAATTTGGAATGCTATCTGTTAGGTCCTTAGTTTGTGTGTGTTTGCCGGCTGTCACCATGTTTGGTGAACACTCCTGCTCGGCCTGTCTGGCTTCTCTGCAGCCTGCAGATGGCCATGACATGTGTCCTTCGTGCCTCGGCCTTGAGCATCTGAGAGAGGGGCTCTCGGAGGATTCGTGCATGAACTGCAGCTTCATGCCTCGGGCAGTGCGGGCTTCCAGACTGGCTGAGGTTGAGCACCTGCTGGGCCAGGCGCCGGAGCCGGGACAGTTGACCCCAGCTCAGCAGTCGCCGGCTCAGCCTAGCCGACCCAAACAGCGGGCGGCTGAGCTGCGGGTGCCTCCCTCCGGGAGGAGGGCCAAGGAGTCTAAACTGGCCTCCAAGGTGGACCAGTTGACTGAGGAGCTGAACCAGATGAAGTCCCTCGTCCTGGCCATCCGGTCTGGAACTGGTGCAGGCGATACGGGTGCTCCTGCTCCTCCTACGGTTGTGTTCGAGCCGGAGGATGATGCGCTCTCTCTGGTGGCATCAGCCACCGAGTTCGCTGACTATGGGGCGGACACGGTTCCCCAGGACACCGCCTCCGGGCACGGCTCTGGAGTGAGCTCCCGCTCCTCGGCCCACAGTGGTGGTACTGGGTCCGAGGATAATTCGATGGGTGCCATCATTCGTATGGCCCTGGCCCGCCTGCAGCTGGACATCCCGCAAGTTCAGCCGGCTCCCGCCAGCGCTTTCTTCAGGCGTGGCCCAGCCCCGGCCACCTTTACTGTGCCTCCGTCGGAGGAATACCTTAGGGAGCTGCACGCGTGCTGGAGGGATACTAGAGCCCTCTCTCATGCAACATCGGATGGCCGGACCCTAGCCGCCATGCAGGATGCAGCCAAGTTTGGCTTGGCCCGCATGCCAGCGGTTGAGCCGGCTATAGCGGCTCTCGTCGTCTCGCCGGAGGAGGCTCTGAGGCCAGACGCTAGGTGTCCTCGCCCTCAGTGTAGGGTTACGGATGACCTGCTCGCTAAGGCCTATGATGCGGCAGCACGCATGGGACGCATCGGCAACTCCTTGTCCCATCTGATGCTTGCTCTCTCAGCATCGCTGCAGGAGGCTACGGTGGACGCGTCCGTCCACAGCTTTGGTGACGCGTCTCTGCAGGCCTTCGCCTTGATGTCCAGGGAACTGGGGCGACTAATGTCCACTCTTGTCCAGGCTCGCCGCCAGGTGTGGCTGGCACAGTCCCCTCTCACTGAGACATGCCGGAGAACCCTCCGCAGTGTCCCCGTGGAACCTGGGGAGGTTTTTGGGTCGGCTGCTCTGGAGGCGCTTGAGCGCACAGTACAGGCCAGACAGACTCGACAGCAGCTCTCTGGGCTTCACAGGAGTATGCCTCCTCCCAGCAGGCCTGGGGGCTTTGCAGCTCCCCCCCAGCGCCGCTCGCGGCCACAGACCTCCCCCAGTGGCTTTCGAGCCCCTCAACGGCCGCCCTTTAGGCAGCCTCAGACCTCGGATGCTGCCCGTCGTCCCCCCAGGGCCTCCAGAGGCCGGGGGACCAGGCGCTGAGAGCCCGGGGCCGGTCGTCGGCTGTTTTTCCCAGCAGCAGCTCAGTTACTGGGCTGCTTCCACCATGGACCCGTGGGTGATTTCCACCTTGACCCACGGGTACAACATTCAGTTCCGACGCCGGCCCCCAGCCTTCGGCCGGGTCAAGATGACCATCATTCAAGACCCGGCAAAAGCTCATGCCCTCAACCAGGAGCTGTCTGCCCTCCTGGACAAGGGTGCCATCGAGCCGGTAGACCCCCTGTTACCACCCGGGGGGTTCTATTCGACTTACTTTCTTGTCAGAAAGAAAGAGGGCGGACTCCGCCCAGTCCTCGACTTGAGGGGACTCAACAGATTCCTCAAGGTCCTGAGATTTCACATGCTCAGCACTGCAGAGGTGCTACGTACTGTTGCCGAGGGGGAGTGGTTTACCTCAATAGACCTGAAGGATGCATATTTCCATGTCCCCATAGCGCCACACCACAGGCAATTTCTGCGGTTCGCTTTTCAGGGCCACCATTACCAGTTCAGGGTGCTCCCGTTCTCTTCTACCCGGCCTCTCCCTCTCTCCACGGGTGTTCACCAGGTGTGTGGCGGCAGCACTTTCACCCCTGCAGTCGCGGGGCGTAAAGATTCTGCCTTACCTGGACGACTGGCTGGTCTGTGCACCATCCCGGTCTCAGGTGACCCGGGACACTGCAACCCTGCTCTCACATGTGGCCCAGCTCGGTCTCAGGGTCAATTTCCAGAAGAGCTGCCTGGTTCCCTCACAGAGTACTCTCTTTCTGGGAATGACTCTGGATGCCATTACCATGAAGGCCTGCCCATCACCCAGGCGTGTGGACAACGTCCTCCGCCTCCTTCTCCTCTTTCGGGAGGGCCGCTGTCTGCGCTATGTCCTGTATATGCGCCTTTTAGGCAAGCTGACGGCTGCTGCCACGGTGGTCCCCTTAGGGTTGCTGTCACTGCGTCCCCTTCAGAGGTGGCTGAACAGCTTCCACCTGGATGCCAAGCGGCACCGGCACAGGAGACTCAGGGTGTCACGGCGTTGCCTCCTTGCCCTGGCTCCATGGAGGGAGAGGTCTTTCCTCCTTCAGGGCATGCCCATGGGCTCCATTGCATCCCCTCGGGAGGCTGTCACAACAGATGCCTCCCTCTCAGGGGCGCTGTGTGGCAGAACCGGACAGCTCAAGGGCTGTGGCCCGTACCGGACCGCTCAGAACATATCAATGTGCTGGAGCTACGGGCAGTGCATATGGCGCTGCAGTCCTTTCTCCCATTCCTAAGAGAAAAGCACGTGTTGGTACGGACGGACAATGTCTCAGCCGTCTCTCACATAAACCACCAGGGGGGAACCAGGTCTGCGCGGTTGCTGCAGGTGTCCCGGGACCTCCTGTTGTGGGCGGCCCCCCGCCTAGCCAGCATGAGGGCAATATATTTGCCGGGGGGACAGAACCAGGCTGCAGACTTCCTGTCCCGTGGCAAGCCTCCACCGGGGGAGTGGCGGCTCCATCCAGAGGTGGTGCTCAACATCTGGGATGTCCTCGGCATGGCAGAGGTAGACCTCTTTGCCACAGAGGAGTCGACCCACTGCCCCCTCTGGTTCTCCTTGGCAGAGGAGACCAGCCCTCTGGGCCAGGATGCTCTCGCCCACGATTGGCCAGAGAGTCTCCTCTATGCCTTTCCACCGATCCCTCTGATTCATCAGGTACTGCAGAGGGTCCTCCAACAGGGCCACAGCCTGCTGCTGGTAGCCCCCTTCTGGCCGGGGAGGACATGGTTTCCTCTGCTGCACAGACTCTGCCGCAGCGCACCGTGGCGTCTCCCCGACAGGGTCGATCTCCTGTCCCAACTGGGGGGCCAGATTTGGCACCCCGACCCTCAGCACCTGCAGCTTTGGGTTTGGCCACTGCAGGGCCCGACCCGCTGCTGACAAGGTGTTCAGACACCGTCCAGGATACCATACTGAACGCCAGGGCGCCTTCGACCCGGATGCAGTATGCGAACAGGTGGCAGCTGTTTGCCGTATGGTGTTCAGACAGGGGTGAGGACCCCGTGCACTGTGCAATTCCAAAGGTTCTGGAGTTCCTACAGTCCCTTCTGGATGGCGGACGATCCCCGGCTACCCTGAGGGTGTACGTGGCAGCCATCTCCTCCCGACATGCTCGTGTCGATGGCAACACCGTGGGGTGCCACAGACTCATGTCCCTTTTCCTTAAGGGAGCCTTGAGGTTGCGACCCCCACAGGCACAGCGAGCTCCAGCGTGGGATCTGCCCCTGGTGCTGGATGCCCTGTGTCTGCCGCCTTTTGAGCCCCTGGCACAGGCGGAGTTGAAGTGGGTGTCTGCTAAGACTGCCTTTCTCCTCGCCATCACCTCAGCAAGGCGCGTCGGGGAGCTGCATGCTCTGTCTGTGAGCGAATCATGCCTGAGGTGGAACTCAGACGGCTCAGGGGTCACCCTCTGGCCGAATGCGGCTTTCCTTCCTAAGGTTCTCTCACCATCGAACCTTAACCGGCCTATCCACCTGGCTCAGAAAAGTCAGGACTGCTGTGCCCTGTGCAGGCTTTAAGGGTCTATATAAGTCTGACCACAAGCATGAGACGGTCAGAACAGCTGTTCCTCTGCTACGGTGGTCCTAAGAAAGGCTGTGCTCTCTCCAGACTGTCGCACTGGGTTGTGGATGCATAGCATAGCATCCAGGCATATAGACACAGTGGTCGCCCCCTGCCATCCGGGGTGAGGTGCCACTCTACTAGAGCTGTCGCTATGTCATGGGCGGCCCTGCGCGGCGTGCCCCTGCAGGACATCTGTGATGCGGCATCGTGGGCATCACCGACTACCTTCTCCAGGTTCTACCGGGTGAATGTGGCCACTCCCCATCCACTGGGTGTGGCCCTGCTGCCCACCTCTACTGCTTCCTCTCACTGAGGTATGTATTGGCATTCCTCGTGACTTTGTTGTTATGGGTCATCCAGTGCTGAAGCACCGCCTCTGGCGGTCAGTAGGGATGAAATAGAACGAAATTTACGTATGTAACTACGGTTCTATGAATCCCGGATGACCGCCAGAGCGTCCTGTCACTCAGAATCCTTGTGGGCTCGCGAGAAGATTCTGCAGGAACCGATCCTCTGATGTCACCGGAAGATATAGACTCGCAGGTGTCATCAGGGGTCACAGGTGACTCTGTTGTTATAAACACTCGACCTGCGCATGTGCGAGATGGAGACATCCAGTGCTGAAGCACCGCCTCTGGCGGTCATCCGGGATTCATAGAACCGTAGTTACATACGTAACTTTCAGTTTAAATACTGTCCTGATTGGTAATGGGAAACAGGTGAGAGGAGTTGGTCTGAGGGAGGTGTGGCTAGCAGGTGAGTTGAGAGTGAATGAAAAGTACTGAGAGGCAGGTGAGAGAGGGGCAGACTGTGACGCATAAGTCAATTTGAGGCAATAATGTCTGCAAAATCTGTTGTAAATGTAATGTTTTGTCCATCTAATGCTACTTGAATGCTATCTTCATAAAATTGTAAACAAGGAGGGAGAACCGGCCATAGTTCAACAGCTGGCTGAGCGTGAGTCCAGATGTCCGGATGTGCCCATGGGATCCAGCTTGGACTTGGGAATTATCATTGAAAATGGTGATTTTCAGTTTTGTTAATATTACTTATTATAGGGGCACTGAAAAGAAGGCTTACATCATCATATCCTATCCAAAATGTAGTTAACTATACACAAATGAAACATCAGCTTCTAGTGTGTATTTTGTTATGGCTTTCTGTGTAACAACCAAAAATAATTCATATAGACTGAAATTCGAAACTCCATGGTTTAAATTTGCAATTTAAATCTTTTACACTTTATTATAGAGCAATATGTTCTGCCTTTTGAAGACATCGTTGAGGTTGACCCAAACAGCTTGGACATAGAGGAGGAGGAGGAGGAGGAGGAGGAGGAGGAGGAGGAAGCCCCCATACCAGGACAGGATCACAATTACACTGTGTCCTCCTCCAGTGTCCTTCCTCAGCCACTTCCTTCCACCTCTGCCACCGCCCCGTGTGGGTCCATGCCTCCCTTCTCCCTTGAGAGTGTCCTTTCTTTTCTACCGGGGCACTTGAGTGCCCCGGTAGACAGTCCACACTCGACTGTCTCAACTGAAAGGGACTGCACATGTATCTGTAAGGGATTGGATTCCAGAATACAGCAGCTGGAGAAGAAGGTGGACCAATTGATGCACGGAAGGATGGCATTGCAGACACCCACCCCGATAAAAGCACCTCTGTCTGCTCAAAAGAAGGAGCATGTCGTGAAGTTAAACAAGGGCACTTGTTTTTATGGTAAGTTATTCTTTCCTCTCCAATTACAATTTGGGGGAGAGAGGAGAAAGAGTTATAGTTAGTTGTTTCCTTCTCTTTCACCTTTGTTTTTTGGGGATTGTACAACCAGTTTTTATTGTTTTTATAATGCAGAAAAGACTGTTGACGACTTTTTCAAGTTTCGCTTGGGGCCACGGATGGGGAGGAAGGACAGAGATAATGCCAAGCAGGCATCCAGCCATGCTCTCCGTTTTTGCCTCTACATGGCTGCTGGCCTACCCACCAAGATGGTCTCAAGTGACCTAAGGTTCCTTAACCAAATGGACAAGTTGCGTGGGTACGTATTTTTCTTTCATATTTTTCTTTGCCCAGAAATCTTATATTTTTTTTGTAAGTAGGCCCAAATCACTCCCCAAAAGCCTCTCCTGGAACCGTCACCTTATCGTGGTGGAGAGGTTTCCCTGTCCCTGTGAACCTGAGGGCTGTGTCGTCTGGAGCCTTGTGCTCCTGGTAGGGTCTCTTTCATGGCAGAGTGGTCTCAGGTGAGGGGCCAGACTAAGAATGGTTCACAAGACCCCATGGAAGATCTTAAAAGAGGAGGAGAGACCCTGCCCGGGGCCCCCGTCTGGAGCCAGGCCCAGACGGAGGGCTCGTTGGCGAGCGCCTGGTGGCCGGGTTTGCCACGGAGCACGGCCAGGCACAGCCCGAAAAAGCTACGTGGCACCCCCCCCCCCCCCCTCTTCGTCCTGTGGGCCCACCACCTGCAGGAGGACCCGCTGGGGTCGGGTGCGCTGCCACATGGGTGGCGGTGAAAGTCAGGGGTCCCGGCGGACCAGACCTGAGCGGCAGAAGCTGGCTCTGGGGACGTGGTACGTCACCTCACTGTGGGGAAAGGAACCAGAGCTTGTGAGGGAGTGGAGCGCTACCAATTAGATCTGGTGGGGCTTACCTCTAAGCACAGTCTCAGCTCTGGTACCGTACTCCTGGATAGGGGTTGGACTCTATTCTTCTCTGGAGTTGCCAGGGGCGTGAGGCGCCGGGCGGGTGTGGGGATACTCATAAATCCCCAGCTGAGAGCCGCGGTATTGGAGTTTACCCCGGTGGACGAGAGGGTCGCCTCCCTATGCCTAAGGGTGGTGGGGGGGAAAACTCTGACTGTTGTTTGTGCATATGCCCCGAACCGCAGTTCAGAGTACTCGGCCTTCTTGGAGACCCTGAATGGAGTCCTGTATGGGGCTCCAGTAGGGGACTCCGTAGTTCTACTGGGAGGCTTCAATGCCCACTTGGGCAATGATGGAGACACCTGGAGACGCGTGGTGTGGAGGAACGGCCTCCCTGATCTAAACCCGAGTGGTCGTTTGTTACTGGACTTTTGTGCTAGGCATGGATTGTCCATAACAAACACCATGTTCGAACATAAGGGTGCTCATAAGTGTACATGGTACCAGAGTACCCTAGGCCGAAGATCGATGATCGATTTTGTGATCGTGTCATCTGATCTGAGGCCGCATGTTTTGGACATTCGGGTGAAGAGAGGGGCGGAACTGTCAACCGACCACCATCTGGTGGTGAGTTGGATCAGGGAATGGGGGAAGATTCTGGACAGACCTGGTAAGCCCAAACGGGTAGTGCGGGTGAATTGGGAACGTCTGGAGGAGGCCCCTGTCCTAGGGATCTTTAACTCACACCTCCGGCGGAGCTTTTCTAGCATTCCTGTGGATGTTGGGGGCATTGAGCCGGAGTGGGCGGTGTTCAAAGCCTCCATTGCTGAAGCTGCGGCGGTGAGCTGTGGCCTCAGGGTCTTAGGTTCCTCAAGGGGCGGGAACCCTCGGACACCGTGGTGGACACCGGTGGTCAGGGAAGCCGTCCGACTGAAGAAGGAGGCCTTTTGGGATATGTTATCCCGGAGGACTCCTGACGCAGTTGCAGGGTACCGACAGGCTCGAAGGGCTGCTGTGTCGGAGGCTAAGCAGCGGGTGTGGGAGAAGTTCGGAGAGGCCGTGGAGAAGGACTTTCGGTCGGCACCAAAGTGTTTCTGGAAGACCATCCGGCACCTCAAGAGGGGGAAACGGGGAACCATCCAAGCTGTGTACAGTAAGGATGGGTCTCTGTTGACCTCAACTGAGGAGGTAGTCGAACGTTGGAAGGAACACTGAATCCGACTAACACGCCCTCTTTGATGGAGGCAGAGCTCGAGGTTGATGGTGGTTCATCGTCAATTTCCCTGATGGAAGTCACTGAGGTAGTTAAACATCTCCGCAGTGGCAAAGCCCCAGGGATTGATGAGATCCAGCCAGAAATGCTAAAGGCTCTGGGTGTTGAGGGGCTGTCATGGTTGACACGCCTATTCAACATTGCGTGGGAGTCGGGTACAGTGCCAAAGGAGTGGCAAACTGGGGTGGTGGTTCCCCTGTTCAAAAAGGGGGACCAGAGCGTGTGTGCCAATTACCGGGGTATCACACTTCTCAGCCTCCCTGGTAAAGTCTACTCAAAGGAGGGTTCGGCCGATCGTCGAACCTCAGATTGAAGAGGAACAATGCGGTTTCTGCCCCGGATGTGGAACTACGGACCAGCTCTTCACTCTCGCAAGGATCCTGGAGGTGGCCTGGGAGTATGCCCATCTGGTCTACATGTGTTTTGTGGATCTGGAGAAGGCGTATGACCGGGTCCCCCGGGAGAAACTGTGGGAGGTGCTGTGGGAGTATGGGATAAGGGGGCCATCCAATCTCTGTACTCCCAAAGCGAGAGCTGTGTCCGTGTTCTCGGCAGCCAGTCAGTTTCGTTCCCGGTGGGTGTTGGCCTCCGCCAGGGCTGCGCTTTGTCACCAATCCTGTTTGTGATATTCAATGTACAGGATATCAAGGCGTAGTCGTGGTGGAGGTGGGGAGGGGTTGCAGTTCGGTGGTCTGAGGATCTCATCACTGCTCTTTGCAGATGATGTGGTCCTGATGGCATCATCGGCCTGTGACCTCCAGCACTCTTAGCAGGAAACCGGTGGATTGCCTACTCCGGGTAGGAAATGAGTGCTTAGCCCAAGTGAAGGAGTTCAAGTACCTTGGGGTCTTGTTCGCGAGTGAGGGTACGATGGAGCGTGAGATTGGCCGGAGAATCGGAGCAGCGGGGGCGGTATTGCGTTCGCTTTACCGCACTGTTGTGACGAAAAGAGACCTGAGCCACAAGGCAAAGCTCTCGATCTATCGGTCAATCTTCGTTCCTATCCTCACCTATGGTCATGAGGGATGGGTGATGACCGAAAGGACGAGATCACGGGTACAAGCGTCCGAGATGAGTTTTCTCAGGAGGGTGGCTGGCTTCTCCTTTAGGGATAGGGTGAGAAGTTCAGTCATCCGTGAGGAGCTCAGATTAGAGCCGCTGCTACTTTACTTAGAAAGGAGTCAGTTGAGGTGGTTCGGGCATCTGGTAAGGATGCCCACTGGGCGCCTTCCTTGGGAGGTGTTCCAGGCACGACCAGTGGGGAGGAGACCTCGGGGAAGACCCAGGACTAGGTGGAGAGATTATATCTCAACACTGGCCTGGGAACGCCTCAGAGCTGGTCAATGTGGCCCGGGAAAGGGAAGTCTGGGGCACCCTGCTTGAGCTGCTGCCCCCGCGACCCGACCCCGGATAAGGGGACGACGATGAGGATGAGGATGAGGATCTTGGATGTTGATGTTGTGAAATAGATGGAAATTTGGAATATGGAATGTCAAATGTGGTGGTGGAATTGGAAGTAACAGTGGCTTGTAACTGCTTACCTTTTTCCATAGTTGGCCAACATACATGGTCCAGAAGGGCTACGTACCATCAACAATGAAAAATATGATGACCAATGTTGTCATGTTTTTCAAGCACATTGAAATCTCCTTTCCGGGTCAATGTAAGCTTAAACATAATGAATTACAAAAGATTCTGTATGAGCTGAAAAGGATGCAGGCCGAGGTTCAAAAAACACTGGTCGTCCACAGGCAAAAAGTTTTACGTCGTAAATCTGGTAAATTTATTATTTCTTTTTTTTCTTCTTTATTGTGCTGCTATTGAAATTGGAAACTCATCAACTATGGTGCATGTCACATTGTTTTCTCAGATGATCAGCTCAATGCAGCTCAAGAAGCTGCTTTCATGACAGCTGCCAGGGAAAATATTCCTAAACTGTTTGGTAAGTAGACTTAGTTATTCATGCTATATTCCTTGTTTTTCGATAGCTTACATTCATAACTTTTCGTGCTGTTTTGTAGAACGATTGGACAGCAGTGGAACACAAGCTGATGAGCAGTCTAAGCTCATGGGGTACATCATGGGCTACTTGTGCATCCTCACTGGACACAGATCAATTGTCTTCACCAACTTGACAAATGAAAATGTGATCAACTGTGAGAGTTGGAATCATGGCAAGAGATTCCTTGTTCTGGTAAGTACCTCTATTGTTTTGTGGGTATTATTTACCATAGGCTGGACTTTGGAACCTGGAATATATGTAGTCTCTTCCTGGTTAGATTCTTCTCAAGGAGTGACCCCATCTTTAGTGGACATATCCAGTGAAAGTTGAGGGGTTAGAAGAGCAGTTTCTCATCAAAGAATTGTTCTACATCAAAGTTTTCAAAGTTCAAAAATGAAAATGTCGGCAATCATTTTAAATTAAATTACAGATAAATTCTGGTGGTAAAATAATAGTGACACTTTTCATTTGAAATGTTTTTTTTATTACTGAGGATGGGATTTGGGTTGTAAACATATCACTCAAAAGAACAACTAACCTTTTTATTTCACCAATGGAAGCTTGTAGTTTTCCGTGTCACATACAAGTGGCTGCATGACTTTAGGTAAAAGCAATGACGGGTTCTAAAGGGACCAATTGATTCCAAATTCTCATCTATTTCATTATATGTATGACATTTTGAAAAACTGATAGAACTGAGAGAACGGGTTGATTCTAGTTATCAATGTAAGCTTGTAATTGGCTGTATCAAAAACAGGTGGCGGCATTATTGTATATTCATGCAATGTTGAGTTATTAAGGGACCAATTGATTCCAAATTCTCATCAATTGAGTGGGCCATAGATGTAATTTTGGGATCACTTTGAAGGTTTAAGACAGAAGGAGAGAGTCCAAATACCAATGGAAGCTTGTATATGTATTAAATGCTGTATTAAAGACAGGTGGCTGCATCACCCTAGCTACAAATCACCAGTCATCTGTGATTTGTTTTGCTTAAGTTAAGTGCACCTACTCAGATAAATCATAATGTTCTGAATTTTATTTCTCAAGGTGGATGACCACAAAACTGTAAGGTCGTTTGGTCAGGCTGCATTGAACTTAAATGAAATCGAATATAGGTGGCTGGAAAAACTGACCCACTGTAAGTGCTGTCCTCAAGGACAGGGCAGCGATTATGTTTTCCATACAAGTCATGGAAAAAAGATTGATAAGGCTGGGAACTTCCTCAATCTCGCTTGGGCGGACTGTGGAATGAAAGGGACAATCACCTTCACCAAGATCCGGAGCAGTGTCTCCACTCAGGTGAGTTGACTTGATGCAAGTTGGAATCTGGCCATAGGATGGATTTTGAAGTTGTAATTGTTTGATTTCTTTGTTGGGGTGTCCAGGCCAACCAATACCTGTCAGAAAAAGAGAGAAAACAGGTGGCCAAAGCCATGTGCCACGACGCCAGCACGGCAGAGAGATTTTATGTGGCTCTGCCCGACAAAGTCACAGGTTATGAGACACGGAGGCTGAGACTAAAGGCTTTGAAGATGGCAGTTGCGGAACCCTCTAATGAGGATGAAAGCAGCACACCATCGACAAGCTCAGAGGATGCGGAGCCAATCTACGATGACCAGGAGTCTGTCTCTTCTCTGTCATCTGAGGAGTTAAGGATCATGCGTGAAAAACGTAAAAGGCCTTCCCATGTTCCCTCGTCATCACAGGAAAGCCTTCCCTCAGCGCAACCTCCAACGTCCAAGAAAAAATTGTATTTCTCAACCACAGTACCTGCAGACCTACACATCTACACACCTTCCCAGTGTGTTTGTGCTGTTGAGCGGTTGCCAAAATCAATTGCAGACTATTATGTCCAAAAAGCGGGAACCAAGAAGCAAGCCTGAGCCCCTCACTGCTAACAAATGTTAGCAGTGTGTGTTCCAGAGTTGGTGCAAGAAACACCAGCAGAGGATGTGTTATGTTAAAAATTAGGAGAACCCAGTTTATTTATCTTTAAAATTAGAAATGTGTTCCTCATCCAGAAATGTGCTCCATTCCAGGAGTATATATATATATCAGAGTTGGTGCCACAAACCGCATCAGATGGTGTTCTTTTTGTTTGTGTTCTTTATTGATCTTTGAAATGAGTGTTGCTGACAATCTTATTTAATCATTTAATTTTTTTGTCTGATTGTCTTAATTTTAGACTACAAGTACTCACACAGACTGATTCACACATGCGTGGTCACACACACACACACACACACACACACACACACACACACACACATGCACACACATATATACACATGCACAGAAACAGACAAAATTGTTACTTTTTGTTACTTTATCTCAGCAGAATGGTTTGAAGTAAATGCTTAAAGACCAATTTACGTGCTTGTGTCTGCCTCCTAACGATTCCAAGTACCAATAGAAGCTTATAGATTGCTGTATCAATTAACAGGGGGCTGCATTACCCTAGGTACAAAAGATATAAACTTAAAGATAAGTTATTAAGGGACCAAATTATTCCAGATTCCCATCCATAGATTCAATTCTGGAATCACTTTGAAGACCTTAAGAGAAGATTAAGAGAGCAGCCTGATTCCAAGTACCAGAGGAAGCTTGAAGATCGCTGTATCACATACAGGTGGCTCCACAACTCTAGGTACAAGTATCAATGAGTTATTAAGGGACCAAATGATTCCAGATTCTCATCTATTGCAAACACTACATGTGTTTGGTGGATCTGAAAAAGGCGTATGACCGGGTCCCGCGGGAGAAACTGTGGGAGGTGCTGCGGGAGTATGGGATACGGGGGTCTCTCCTCAGGGCCATCCAATCTCTGTACTCCCAAAGGGAGAGCTGTGTCGGTGTTCTCGGCAGCCAGTCAGTTTCGTTCCCGGTGGGTGTTGGCCTCCCCCAGGGCTACGCTTTGTCACCAATCCTGTTTGTGATATTCATGGACAGGATATCGAGGCGTAGTCGTGGTGGAGGTGGGGAAGGGTTGCAGTTCGGTGGTCTGAGGATCTCATCACTGCTCTTTGCAGATGATGTGGTCCTGATGGCATCATCGGCCTGTGACCTCCAGCATTCACTGGATCGGATGGCAGCCGAGTGTGAAGCGGCTGGGATGAGGATCAGCACCTCTAAATCTGAGGCCATGACTCTTAGCAGGAAACCGGTGAATTGCCTACTCCGGGTAGGAAATGAGTCCTTAGCCCAAGTGAAGGAGTTCAAGTACCTTGGGGTCTTGTTCGCGAATGACGGTACGATGGAGCGTGAGATTGGCCGGAGAATCGGAGCAGCGGGGGCAGTATTGCGTTCGCTTTACCGCACCGTTGTGACGAAAAGAGAGCTGAGCCTCAAGGCAAAGCTCTCGATCTATCGGTCAATCTTCGTTCCTATCCTCACCTATGGTCATGAGGGATGGGTGATGACCGAAAGGACGAGATCACGGGTACAAGCGGCCAAGATGAGTTTTCTCAGGAGGGTGGCTGGCTTCTCCCTTAGGGATAGGGTGAGAAGTTCAGTCATCTGTGAGGAGCTCGGATTAGAGCCGCTGCTCCTTTGCTTAGAAAGGAGTCAGTTGAGGTGGTTCGGGCATCTGGTAAGGATGTCCACTGGGCGCCTTCCTTGGGAGGTGTTCCAGGCACGACCTGTGGGGAGGAGACCTCAGGGAAGACCCAGGACTAGGTGGAGAGATTATATCTCAACACTGGCCTGGGAACGCCTCGGGATCCCCCCGTCAGAGCTGGTCAATGTGGCCCGGGAATGGGAAGTCTGGGGCCCCCTGCTTGAGCTGTTGCACCCGCGACCCGACCCCGGATAAGCGGACGACAATGAGGATGAGGAGGGAAAATTGCCGCCAAGAGTGAAAATGAAAAAAAATAAATACCTGACGTCCGGTGGGTTTTGGGGCATGGGTCCCAGAGGCATTTCTGTAGGTATTGGCACCTTGTACGTGCCCACCGAGTTTCATACATATTGGTGAAACGTGGCGCAGGGGCTGCTTTTTAAAGTTCCTGTAGGGGGCGCTACAAACATGATAACCACGATTTTTGGTATGTGAGCTACAGGCAACATTCTACACATATCCTGTGAATTTCATATTCATAACTATTACGGTCTCCGCAGAGTGATTGACCCTCCTCTGGCGGCCATTTTATTTTTCAAACAAAATGGCGAAAACATGATTCCATGATTAGGAACCAGATTTACATCTAATAGACGGAATTCTGGATTCCGGAATCCAGATTCCAGGTTCCAGATTCCACAATAAGAAAATGAAAATAACCGACTTCCGGTGGGTTTTGGGGCATAGGTCCAAGAGGCTTTTCTGTAGGTATTGTGACGTTGTACGTGCTTACCGAGTTTTATCTATATTGGTGAAACATGGCGCAGGGGCTGCTTTTTAAACTTCCTGTAGGGGGTGCTACAAACATGAAAAACACGATTTTTGGTAGGTGAGCTACAGGCAACAGTCTACACATGTCCTGTGAATTTCAAATTCATAACTATTACGGTCTCCGCAGAGTGATTGACCCTCCTCTGGCGGCCATTTTGTTTTTCCAATCAGCTTCATTTTACTTGAGTAACCCTCTCTAACCTGTCTCTCTCCCTGGGGTCCAGGCCCTCTCTAACCTGTCTCTCTCTCTCTGGGGTCCAGGCCCTTTCTAACCTTTCTCTCTCTCTGGGGTCCAGGCCCTCTCTAACCTGTCTCTCTCCCTGGGGTCCAGGCCCTCTCTAACCTGTCTCTCTCTCTGGGGTCCAGACCCTCTCTAACCTGTCTAGAGAGACCCTAACCCTAACCCAAGAGAGAGACAGGTTAGAGAGGGTTAGGGCCTGGACCCCAGGGAGAGCCCTGGGGTCCAGGCCCTAACCCTCTCTAACCTGTCTCTCTCTCTGGGGTCCAGACCCTCTCTAACCTGTCTCTCTCCCTGGGGTCCAGGCCCTAACCCTCTCTAACCTGTCTCTCTCTTGGGTCCAGGCCCTCTCTAACCTGTCTCTCTCTCTGGGATACAGGCCCTCTCTAACCTGCCTCTCTCTCTGGGGTCCAGGCCCTAACCCTCTCTAACCTGTCTCTCTCCCTGGGGTCCAGACCCTCTCTAACCTGTCTCTCTCCCTGGGGTCCAGGCCCTAACCCTCTCTAACCTGTCTTTCTCTTGGGTCCAGGCCCTCTCTAACCTGTCTCTCTCTCTGGGATACAGGCCCTCTCTAACCTGCCTCTCTCTCTGGGGCCCTAACCCTCTCTAACCTGTCTCTCTCTCTGGGGTCCAGGCCCTATCTAACCTGTCTCTCTCTCTGGGGTCCAGGCCCTAACCCTCTCTAACCTGTCTCTCTCTCTGGGGTCCAGGCCCTAACCCTCTCTAACCTGTCTCTCTCCCTGGGGTCCAGGCCCTAGCCCTATCTAACATGTCTCTCTCTCTGGGGTCCAGGCCCTAACCCTCTCTAACCTGTCTCTCTCTCTGGGGTCCTGACCTTCTCTAACCTGTCTCTCTCCCTGGGTTCCAGGCCCTCTCTAACCTGTCTCTCTCTGGGGTCCAGGCCCTCTCTAACCTTTCTCTCTCTCTGGGGTCCAGGCCCTCTCTAACCTGTCTCTCTCCCTGGGGTCCAGGCCCTCTCTAACCTGTCCCTCTCTCTGGGGTCCTGTTTCTCTCTCTGGGGTCCTAACCCTCTCTAACCTGTGTCTCTCTCTGGGGTCCTAACCCTCTCTAACCTGTCTCTCTCCCTGGGGTCAAGGCCCTCTCTAACTTGTCTCTCTCTGGGGTCCAGACCCCCTCTACCCTGTCTCTCTCTCTGGGGTCCAGCCCCTAACCCTCTCTAACCTGTCTCTCTCTCTGGGGTCCAGGCCCTCTCTAACCTGTCTCTCTCTCTGGGGTCCAGGCCCTTACCCTCTCTAACCTGTTACTCTCTCTGGGGTCCAGGCCCTAACCCTCTCTAACCTGTCTCTCTCTGGGTTCCTAACCCTCTCTAACCTGTCTCTCTCTGGGGTCCTAACCCTCTCTAACCTGTCTCTCTCTCTGGGGTCCAGGCCTGCTCTAACCTGTCTCTCTCCCTGGGGTCTAGGCCCTCTCTAACCGGTCTCCCTCTCTGGGGTCCAGGCCCTCTCTAACCTGTCTCTCTCCCTGGGATATCATCCCAGCCGAGTGTGAAGTGGCTGGGATGAGGATCAGCACCTCTAAATCTGAGGCCATGACTCTTAGCAGGAAACCGGTGGATTGCCTACTCCGGGTAGGAAATGAGTCCTTAGCCCAAGTGAAGGAGTTCAAGTACCTCGGGGTCTTGTTTGCGAGTGAGGGTACGATGGAGCGTGAGATTGGCCGGAGAATCAGAGCAGCGGGGGCGGTATTGTGTTCGCTTTACCGCACCGTTGCGACGAAAAGAGAGCTGAGTCGCAAGGCAAAGCTCTCGATCTATCGGTCAATCTTGGTTCCTATCCTCACCTATGGTCATGAGGGATGGGTGATGACCGAAAGGACAAGATCATGGGTACAAGCGGCCGAGATAAGTTTTCTCAGGAGGGTGGCTGGCTTCTCCCTTAGGGATAGGGTGAGAAGTTCAGTCATCCATGAGGAGCTCGGATTAAAGCCGCTGCTCCTTTGCTTAGAAAGGAGTCCGTTGAGGTGGTTCGGGCATCTGGTAAGGATGCCCACTGGGCGCCTTCCTTGGGAGGGGTTCCAGGCACAACCAGTGGGGGGGAGACCTCGGGGAAGACCCAGGACTAGGTGGAGAGATTATATCTCAACACTAGCCTGGGAACGCCTCGGGATCCCCCCGTCAGAGCTGGTCAATGTGGCCCGGGAAAGGGAAATCTGCGGCCCCCTGCTTGAGCTGCTGCCCCCGCGACCCGACCCCAGATAAGCGGACGACGATGAGGATGAGGATGAGGAGGGTGACAAGACCTGGGAAACTGTCGACGTGAAATCCCTCGGTCACACGAATGCAGCGGTGCCCTCACTGTCCTCCTTGATGGGTCTCTTCAAGATTTGAGATCGAATAACTTCTCTCCATATCCACATCTATTGTTCCCAATTGCAATCTATTCAATGCAGGCAACCCCCCTGACTTTAGGGCACATTTTGGGGGCCTCCCTTGGGTGTTTATGTGCCCAAAACAGACACAATCAATTGGTGGGATGACAGGTTTAAGCCAGAAGTGGTTGTGAGTCTCTATCTCATTGTATGGCAGAATAGGCCCCCAAAATACTGGGTGCTGTGTTAGGGGTGACCTCTTGACCTCAATATTTTGGAAGGCCGTAGCTCGGAAGCGGAAAAGGTTAGAATTACGGCCGGATGTGTTCTCGAATGCTCTCATTGATCTGCATATCTGTAAACAGTCTTTATCTGGCGCAGGGGCAGTGGCTCCGCATGTGCGCGCGGTCTCCCGTCGCGCCGCACACGGGGAACGTGTACCGCCGGAGCACGGGACAGGTCACCGTGCCCGCGTGGGACCTCAGTGCGTGCGACACGTACACGCCGGGCGCCTCTCCGTTGCTCTCACAGAAGCCGCAGCGGGAGGCAGCGTCTGGGCGCTGTCTTCTCACGCGGGGCGCGTTGCGTTGATCTCGGCGGACCCGTCCGCGGTGTCGTCTCGCGCCCGGGTACGTGCAACGCGTGCACACCGCGCGCTCCTCCGCTGCTCTTGTAGAAGCCGTAGCAGGCGACTGGCGGTGTCGCTACGCCGCTTCTGTCGCTACGCCGCTTCTGCCGCTGTCCGCTGCTGTCCGCCGCTGTCCACCGCTGTCCACCGCTGTCCACCGCTGTCCACCGCTGTCCGCCGCTGTCCGTGTTTCTGGTGTCTGTCCTGGTCTTGTGGCGGTGGCTGCACGTGGAGACCCGTCTGCTGCCACGTGCGCGGCAGGACGCCGCTGGCGGCTGTCATCGTTGTCGTCCTGAGGATGCGCGTGAATGTGGGCCCGAGGCGCATGTAGTCATGCCACACGTCGAACAGACCCCTCGCGGCCCCCGCGACCCGACCCCGGATAAGCGGACGACGATGAGGATGACGATGAGGAGGGTGACAAGACCTTGGAATCTGTCGACGTCAAATGCCAGGTTTAAGCCAGAAGTGGTTCTGAGTCTCTATCTCATTGTATGGCAGAATAGGCCCCAAAAATACTGGGTGCTGTGTTAGGGGTGACCTCTTGACCTCAACATTTTGGAAGGCCGTAGCTCTGAAGTGGAAAAGGTTAGAGATACGGCCGGATGTGTTCTCGAACGCTCTCAGGGATCTGCATAACATGTGTCAGTATAATGCCTATATCTCTGTATGTCTGTATATCTATTGATGAGTTATTAAGGGACCAAATGATTCGAGATTCTCATCTCTTGCATTATATGGAGAACATTTTTGGTGCACTTCAAAGAAACAAGGTGATTTCAATTACCAATAAAAGCTTGAAGACTGGTGTCAAGGAGAGGTTGCTTCATCACTCTAGGTCCATGTATCATTGAGTTATTAAGGGACCAAATGATTCCAGATTCTCATCTCTTGCATTATATGGAGAACATTTTTGGTGCACTTCAAAGGGTGACATTTCAAAAACTGTTTGAAGGAAGGGGTTGATTTCAAGTACCAACAAAAGCTTGAAGACTGGTGTATCAATTACAGCTGGCTGCATTACCCTAGGTACAAGTAAAGATAAGTTATTAAGGGACAAAATTATTCCAGATTCTCATCTATTAAGTGGGCCACAGATTCAATTTTGGAATCACTTTGGAGGCCTTTATTTTAAAAACAGAAGAAGAGAGCAGCCTGATTCCAAGTACCAGAGGAAGCTTGAAGATTACAGTATCACATACAGGGGGCTGCATCTGTCTAGGTACAAGTATTGATGAGTTTGCAACGGTTGGGTGACTACGGACCAGCTCATCACTCTCGCAAGGATCCTGGAGGGGGCCTGGGAGTATGCCCATCCGGTCTACATGTGTATTGTGGATCTGGAGAAGGCGTATGGCCGGGTCCCGCGGGATAAACTGTGGGAGGTGCTGCGGGAGTATGGGATAAGGGGGTCTCTCCTCAGGGCCATCCAATCTCTGTACTCCCAAAGCGAGAGCTGTGTCCGTGTTCTCGGCAGCCAGTCAGTTTCATTCCCGGTGGGTGCTGGCCTCCGCCAGGGCTGCGCTTTGTCACCAATCCTGTTTGTGATATTCATGGACAGGATATCGAGGCGTAGTTGTGGTGGAGGTGGGGAAGGGTTGCAGTTCGGTGGTCTGAGGATCTCATCACTGCTCTTTCCAGATGATGTGGTCCTGATGGCATCGGCCTGTGACCTCCAGCATTCACTGGATCGGATGGCAGCCGAGTGTGAAGCGGCTGGGATGAGGATCAGCACCTCTACATCTGAGGCCATGACTCTTAGCAGGAAACCGGTGGATTGCCTACTCCGGGTAGGAAATGAGTCCTTAGCCCAAGTGAAGGAGTTCAAGTACCTTGGGGTCTTGTTCGCGAGTGAGTGTACGATGGAGTGTGAGATTAGCCGGAGAATCGGAGCAGCGGGGGCAGTATTGCGTTCGCTTTACCGCACCGTTGCGACGAAAAGAGAGCTGAGCCGCAAGGCAAAGCTCTCGATCTATCGGGCAATCTTCGTTCCTATCCTCACCTATGGTCATGAGGGATGGAAGAAGACCGAAAGGACGAGATCATGGGTACAAGCGGCCGAGATGAGTTTTCTCAGGAGGGTGGCTGGCTTCTCCCTTAGGGATAGGGTGAGAAGTTCAGTCATCCGTGAGGAGCTCGGATTAGAGCCGGTGTTCCTTTGCTTAGAAATGAGTCAGTTGAGGTGGTTCGGGCATCTGGTAAGGATGCCCACTGAGACCTTCCTTGGGAGGTGTTCCAGGCACAACCAGTGGGGAGGAGACCTCGGGGAAGACCCAGGACTCGAATGCTGTTCCGAAGCGCAGGGGCGATGGCCTCCGTCGCCCCCGGTCGATCGAAAGGGAGTCGGGTTCAGATCCCTGAATCTGGAGAGGCGGAGATAGGCGCCGCGAGGCGTCCAGTGCAGTAACGCAAACAACCCCGGAGAAGCCGGCGGGAGCCCCGGGAAGAGTTCTCTATTCTTTGTGAAGGGCAGGGCGCCCTGGAATGGGTTCGCCCCGAGATATGGGCCCGTGCCCTGGAAAGCGTCGCGGTTCCAACCGGAACCGCTCCGGCGGCGTCCGGAACCACCACAGCAATAAATAAAACAATTTTGGCCTTCACAGTTGAAACACTTGTTGTATTATGCTTTTTTCCCCTTCCCATTATATCAGCCTTGACCGCATTCTAGATGTGGAGGTTGTGAAAATCATTAACCAGTAATTGATACATAATGAAATATTTATTAGACTTAATAAGGCATTGTTCTCACTTTAGATCTGGTAGCTGCAAAAAGCATAGTTAACTTTTAACAAGAGCATAGTTAACTTATAATAGATGAGCAATAAAGTATATTTTAATATCAATAAACAAACAAAATAAGATCAATAAAGGCATGGCAAAGACATAATGGGTGGGTTATGGGTGTTTGCAATGCTATTATGGGCAATTATAAGATACTCATGAAGCTTATATTAATGTTCTTAAGCATTTGCAAACTGTTAACAAGTTTCTTATAAGCGCTTATAAATGTGTTATAGCCTGCTATTATTTGTATTATAATGCCATTATTAACACTTATACAGGCTTATAAACACACAATAATGTTAATAACCATCTTGTAAGGACTTACAAGGGCCTTATTACCTATTAATTAATGGTTATTGGTAGGACCTTAATATAAAGCGTTACCCTAAAGTCTATGAACATCATTCTCACATATGAGTCTGCTTTTTCCAGGTGGGTGAGGGCTGGGTGAAGAGCAGAGCAGATTGCGTCCACTGTGGAACGTTTGGCCCGATATGCAAACTGAAAGGGGTCTAGGGTGGGAGGGAGGATGGACTTGATGTGAGTCATGAATTGTGGAATCCTGATGTTTCCCCAGGTGTGGACCCAGACACAGATTCAGCAGAAGGTATGGTCACATTTTCGGCCATGTGGAGCCCCCTGGCACTATTAGTGTGGTTTGTTTTGTCCCATTTCTTGAATTTACGCACATGATGTGAATTCGGGAATCATGACTGACTAAATTATGAATTATTTGCTTAAGTGTGGATGCTGGAATGTTGAATGTGCATTGTGTCATCATATGTGTCTAATTAGGGATCCGAATTGACAAGTCTACAATTTACTTTTTGAAAAAGAGTGAAAGTAAATGTTCATCGAAAAAACAGAGCAATGAGAACATTTGAGAAAACATATGCTGCCCCCGTGACCCGACCCCGGATAAGCGGTAGAAGATGGATGGATGGATGGATGAAAAATATCAGAACATGGAATCAATTTCCAAATTCATATCTATTACAGTCACTTTACAAATTTGGCGCCCCCTGGTGGTTGGACCATTTTTTTTATAGTGTCCAAATTAAACGAAAAAAATATGTACAGATGCAGAAAAATATGCTGAATGCAATGGTGTAGTCAGTTTATTTTTAAATCGCTTCTGAAAAAAATTCCAAGAAATGAAAAAGGTGAGATAAGCCATTTTCCTGGCTCAGGGGGCCATGAAACACATTTCTGTCTCAGTCCCACGTCTCTACGACGTCCAGAAAAAAACTTCGAGGTTAGGAGCCAGCTCCTACTTAGGGTTAGGGATGGGGTTAAGGGTTAGGATTAGGGGTTATGGTTAAGGGTTAGGGTTGGGGTTGGGGTTAGGGTGGGGGGTGGGTTTAGGGTTAAGGTTAGGGTTAGGTTATTGTATTAAATTATGTTTATGTTAGTCATGGACTATGGGGCTCTGGCACACCATCCCCGCCTCCCAGTCCTCTTCAATGAGGCGCGCTCTCCCGTTCCCTCGCCCCTCCGACAGGCCCGGTGTTCCTTTTGGGTCTTTTCTTTTTCTTTTTTGTTTGTTTGCTTTGCCCTTATTCTCCCCTCTTACCTCTTGTTTTTTTTGGTTTTTTTTGGGGGGGTTTTTTGTTTTATTTTTTATTTTTTTAATAAAATAATATAATAAAAAAGGAAGATACATACATGAATTCATAAAGAAAATGGGAATAAAAGACAGCTGGCGGTCCGAGGAAGGGCGAAGCACAGTAAACGGTGTCAATAAAACCCTGCTTTTTTTAATGATATAAAAAAGAGAGAGAAAAAATGTGTTTAAAACTACGTTTAAAACTAGGTGGAGGGAGGAGGTCCCCGCCAGGGCCGGCGGAGGCCCAATAGGTCGGGGTCCCGGGCGGCCTCCCGCACGAGGGCCCGGCGCAGCAATCGGATCCCAATATTGTCAACATTAAAACAAAGGAATAAAATACACACACACACACACACACACACAGACACACACCCACATCTAAAATCAAGGGGCAGCAATGTCCAAATAATAAGAAAAATGACCAGGCAGGGTTGGGCGCTCCAAGTAAGAATATAATAAAAACAAGACATCATAGGGGAATAAAATAAAATATTAAGAATAAGTGCTGGTGAATCAGGGTAAAATGAGTAAATAAAATAAATAAATAATAAATAAAACACTAAAAGAGTGTTTTGTGATCAAACCTGATAAAACACACGTGTAAAGAAGACAAAATAGGAATAATATGAATAAATATAAATAAAATAAATAGGAATAAATAGAGAATAAATAAATGGGGGTAATATTTAAATTTGGATAAAATAGAATAAATAATGTAAAAGAGCTCCTCCCTGCTGATGGCGGAAGTGCTGGCTTAAAATCAAGTACATTGCTGTCCTATACCGGTGTAATAAAACATAAGCAAATATCTAAGTACTTTTTATTTTAAAAAACAAACAAACAAGGTATTAAAAAGAATACAACAAAAGTACAGGAGTTTAAAAGTGTATAAAAACATGCATCAAATTAAGAACATGGGACCCGATGCCGCGCAACGGATCGCTCCAGGAGGCAGGCCGGGCGGTCCCGGCGCCACCCAGACCGTCCCGGCGCGGACTCTACTCCCTGATGTTTAAACCCAAGGGGGTGACTGTCCTCAATTTCTTAATCCACCTGTGCTCCGCCGCTTTCCTCTGTCTGTCCGACCAGCACGTCTTCATCTCCAGCCCCGTGATATGGAGTGATGTGACCGGGTGCTGTTGGAAGTGTGTGACCAGTTGTGTGTTGAGGGTGCCTGTGTGTATGTTATAAAGGTGTTGTTTAAGTCGGGTGAGTATGGAGTGTTTTGTTTCGCCTATATATATGATGTGGCAGTCTGTGCAGGTGATGGCATAAATGATATTTGTGTCGTGTATGGTGATGTTTTGCAGGATGGGGCTGGAGGTGGAGGCGTGCTGGTTGCGGATAACCGCCAGCTGTTGAAAGTGGCCCTGATGTGGAGAGGGGGCGCTCCCTGTTTTGGTGGAGAAGCGGGCCCGCACCAGGATGTCCTTTAAGTTGGGGTTCTTTCTGAAGGCGGAGATGATTTTGTAATTGTGGAGGGAGGGGATGTTATGTTGTGCCTGTGTGAATGTGTGTTTGAGTTTTGAATGTATGTTTACAGTGTTTTGTGTGAATGTGCTGATGAGTGGGATGATTTTGAATTGGGGGTCCTGGACCTCTCCATCCCTGATGTCAGGGTCTCCCTCAGGAAATCTATTGGGGAATGACACCTGACTCAGGGAACCGGGTACTCCTAGATGATGCCTAACCTCAATCGGCCCATCCATGGGGGGTCCTTGTCCCCCAGTGGGTGAGGGGGACCGGTTGAGGTGAGACGTGGAAGGGGGGGATGGGTTGAGGTTGGGGTATGGGTTGGGTTGAGGGTTGGGGGTAAGGTTATGGTTAGGATCAGGGTTGGGGTTAGGGGTGGGGTTAAGGTTAGGGTCAGGGTTAGGGTGGGGGGTGGGGATGGGGTTAAGGTTGGGGTGGGGGATGGGGTTAAGGTTAGGGTTAGGGTAGGGGGTACGGTTAAGGTTAGGGTGGGGGGTAGGGTTGAGGTTGGGGTTAGGGGTGGGGGGTGGGGTTAGGGTTAGGGTCAGGTTTGGGGTTGGGGTGGGGGGTGAGGTTAGGGTTAGGGTTAGGGTGGGGGATGGGGTTAGGGTTAGGGTGGGGGGTGGGGTTAAGGTTAGGGTGGGGGATGGGGTTAGGGTTAGGGTGGGGAGTGGGGTTAAGGTTAGGTTTAGGGTGGGGGTTGGGGTTAGGGTGGGGGGTGGGGTTAGGGTTAAGGTTAGGGTTGGGGTGGGGGATGGGGTTAGGGTTAGGGTGGGGAGTGGGGTTAAGGTTAGGATTAGGGTTAAAGTTAGGGTTAGGGTGAGGGATGGGGTTAGGGTTAGGGTGGGGAGTGGGGTTAAGGTTAGGTTTAGGGTGGGGGTTAGGGTTAGGGTGGGGGGTGGGGTTAGGGTTAAGGTTAGGGTTGGGGTGGGGGATGGGGTTAGGGTTAGGGTGGGGAGTGGGGTTAAGGTTAGGATTAGGGTTAAGGTTAGGGTTAGGATGAGGGATGGGGTTAGGGTGGGGGTTGGGGTTAGGGTTAGGGTCAGGGTTAGGGTGGGTGGTAGAGTTATGGTTAGGGTGGGGGGTGGGGTAGAGGTTGGAGTGGGGGATGGGGTTAAGGTTGGGGTGGGGGATGGGGTTAAGGTTGGGGTGGGGGATGGGTTTAGGGTTGGGATTAGGGTGGGGGGTGGGGTTGGGGTTAGGGTGGGGGTTTAGGTAGGGAATGGTCTGGGGGTCCATGGGAGAAGCTCCAGGTGGGAGAGGTGTTCCAGGTAGTGTCCGGATAGGGTGAGTGATGAGTGAGTCCTGGCTAGCCTGTTGCGCTGTGGGATTATGGGGACTATAGTGGGCCGTTGTGGGTGCAGGGTGGTCAGGTGGGGGCATGCGGAGGGGGGAGGGGTGAGGTATAGGGCAGGGGGTGATAGTGGTGTCCGAGGGGTCCCGGTCACTGGCGGAGTCCAGGGAGGGGGAGGGGGGAGTGGAGTGGGAATCCAAGGGGGCCTTGGGTCCCAACTCCGCCAGTGTGTTAGATTTAATCCCCCGGAGGAACCTACTGGAGTACCCCCTGCCCCTAAGGACCCCGAAGAGGGTCTCAATCGCCCTCTGCATGTCCTCCTCCTGAGTGCAGAGTCTGTGGAATCGGATGATTTGTGATTTAATTATACCCGCGAATGTGTGTTTGGGGTGATGGCTGGTTTTATGAAGGAGTGCATGTGTATCGGTGGGTTTGAAAAAGACTTTTGTGTGTAAATGTGTGTGTGGTGTGTCTTTGTGCGGAAAGAAAACAGTTGTGTCTAAAAAGTCTATGTGTTGTGGATGTAGGGTGTATTTAACCTTAATGGTGGGGTGATGTGTGTTTAGTATGTGTATGAAATGCTGGAAGTGGTCTAAGCTATGTGGCCAGACCCCGAAGATGTCGTCCAGGAACCGACAGTACACCTGTGGCAGCAATGGGCATTTTAAAAGAGCCGAATGTTCAAATTCTGCCATATAAATGTTGGCGTAGCTGGGTGCAAATTTCTTACCCATTGCTGTCCCATGCACCTGCAGGTAATGCTTGTCGTTAAAGACGAAGTCATTCCTGCGAAGGTTGATGTCGAGAAGACTCAACAGGTGACTGTCGGGCCTGTCGGGGTCTGGGTGACGGAGGAGCGCGGATCGGACAGCCCGCAGGCCAGAATCTATGTCAATGTTCTTCCCCCTTCTGCATGTACGTCCAAAAACGTTGGGCATGGCTTCGCCGGGTCCTGGCATTTTCCTTGTCCTTTTTCCCAGTCTTGCACCCCAGTGAAGCCTGCTGGTACATCAGCAGTGCTTTTCCTGTATGGAAACATGTCCCAGTTAATGTTGAGACCAGAATTCCTGTACTGCAGTCCAAGGGGGCCTTCCAAGAACACACACACTCTTTGCAATAAAAACAAAACAGATACTAGTACTTACCGAGAGTAGTCATCTTCAGCTTGGGCGATCTCAGGGTATGCTTGAATTTCTTTCCAGGGCTGGGGCTGGCAAGGGTGGCTGAAGAGGAGGTCTGTGCTGTTCCGGTCCTGTTATACAGCTGCAGGGACACCGTGGCCTGCAGCTGACTAACTGATAACTCCAGCCCTTCCACTCTCTTCTCCAGTGCAGTGCATGACATGCAGGGGTAAACTGGATGGATAGGCATGGGGGCAGGTGTGGATGGGGAGGAAGCCAGGAATCCAGTGGCAACTGGTCCTGGAGAAGGTGGGGGAGGGGCCAATGGAGAGCGCTTGGGGGTTGAGCAGGGTTGGGCGCAGGCCAACGGAGAACGGTCCGACTGGGTCGACCATGGAGAAGGAGGTGTGGAAAAAGAAAATGTCTTGGGGGTTGAGTGGGATTGGGGGGAAAGCATCGCGGGAGAGGGAGACTGGAGTTCAGTTGGGGTGGCTGGATCAGCTGAAGGCCCAGGTTGGACTTCTGCCTCCTCCTCAATTGCTGAAGCCAGTTGGTGCTGTGGGTCATTGATGTAGCAATACATTTAGTGGAGGTTGCCTGACAGGCATTTGCATTTTCACGTATATCAGACATTCCCATGCGCTCAGGACATAATGAGTGATTAATGCAGAACAAATTCTAAAAAAATTCTAAATCACCACTGACTTTTAAATCCAACCTGGACACCATGGGGAAAGTTGGGCTTGTTGCCCTCAGCTCCCCAAGCTTCACCACAACAAGCTGCTGCTTTGAACATAGCATCTGCACTTCGACCTCCTGCAATGTAATGAATACAAATATTGAATCAATTATAATGCAATTATAAACACAATGCAGAGACAGTTGCAAATGTATAACAAAAGTTGTTATTCTATATCTTTTTCTTATTTCACTGTTTTATATTTGTACATTTTATAAGAAGCTCTTTTCTTGATAATCACGGGTTATTGAACAAATTGAAAGTCTAAAAGTTTAGATATTTCGATATTTAAATGCAGTGTGTCCTGGGATCCTCTCCCCTCACCCATGATTTTATCATTTCAATTCAGACATTTCCATTATGTTCTGCTGTGTCATGGATTTGTGTGGATCAATAAAGGTTACATATTATTTTAAAATGTCACTTCAAATGTCAGTCTCTTTCCTTTAATGGGTGTTAATGAAAATGAAATCAACAGACGGCTTATTTTAAAGAGGTGTTTACACTTATTTCATTTAAGAAAATTATTTTGAATCAGTATCCCTACATATAGTATCTCATATCGTATATATATCATTCAATATGGTTGTATGGGAGAGGGCGTTCAACAAATTGAGTTAACTCACATCTGGAGGAAGTTGGTGGAGGTCCGCCAGGTGTTTGTCCAGGCGGAACAAGCCCACCTTGTCGCAAAAATTGCAGTTTAATTCACCTTTAACACTACAATGAACAACAACAGTTTCCATCAAACCTTGGCTGTAGATAGGGTTAGGAATAATTACATCTGAAACTAGAGAATGCATTTCTTGCAGACAATGCAGTGAGCGCTGTAGTGGAAAGTAAGGTTAGATAAAGAAAAAGAAAGATAGAAAGAAAGAACAACAATAGTTGAGCACTGCTTGCAGCACCCAACTATAACTTTGACTCACTGCCCACTGGACCAGTTGAGGAGCAGGGTTTTTTCCTGAACGTTGCTCACTTTATGAACTCCGGTTAGGTGTTGTCTCAGGTGGGAAATGAAGTTCCCACAAATTGGGCACTCTCTGATGTCACTTTTTTTTCTCGATGACTGAGTAGATGGACAGATGATGGACAACAATAAAATAAAAATCAACATTCAAACAAATGCTTCTCAATATGGTTGTCAATATACTGTATGTTGTCAATATTCTAATTTAAAAAAAAATACAACAGTGTCAGTCAACGAAACATGGAGATGGTATGGGAAACCAACAGAAGAGCACTTACCATCATGTTGGTCCGCTGGGTCTGCCCAAATCGACACCAACTTGCAACTTCTAAATCTATATATGTTCAATAGTGGACTCTGACCCAAAAATCCAACTTGCAACTTCCAAATCGACACATGTTCTATGGTGAGACTAATTCTTTAGTAAACGAATGAACTACACTATAAACAAATTATAAATTAACTACAATTACACAAAATGGCCGCCATAAATGCGTCCGTTTTCTGTCAAAATCAAAGCATTGTGACAAATACTCCAAAATCTACAGGGTTTTGTGTATATTCTATATATATATAATATGTTGAGATTAATGAGATCGAAAGAGGCGAAAAGAGACGAAAGAGGTGTTTACACTTATTCCGTTTAAGAAAATTATTTTGTACAGATACAGAATGTATGACGTTGCCTTTGGCAGTCCATCATGGACACTTGATGTGTCTGACACTTGTGGTGAATGGTTTCCAAGTATGTTATATTATACGTAAATGTCAATGGTGTAGGGTCCAAATATAACAAATGAGAAAGGGTTGACAACTGTCAATGTTGTAGGGTCCAAATATAAAACATGAGAAAGGGTTGACAACTGAGCCCCTTCTTGGCAATGGGCTTCCAGGAATGAAGTGATAATAATAATAATTAAATAATAATTCAGACCCTGTCCAAAAATTGTTTGAGCTAATTTACCTTATTGTCTTTTTTAAAGCTTATTTACTGATGATAGAAATGAGACCCAATGACCCATGCAGGAATCGAACACCGGTCGCAGTTATGCTCTCTACCCGGTGAACCACCGAGGCTAACCTGCTTGAATCAACTTGTTGGAGCAAAATAGCCTAGAACTCTAGACACCGCCTAGCGGCAGCAAATTTATTTGGCAGCTAGGTAGGGTCTAGCACTGCTCTGTCTGCTTTTTGGTGCTGGAAACACCAAGTGTGTCTTGTATGTCTGACCAATCACAGCGTGAGGGGCGGAGTCTAAAGCTGGGCTACCTAATGACGACAGAAATGCGACGGTTCTGTGTTAGAGGTAAACAATGGCTGCTGCTGCTGGCGAACGGTTGTCTTTCCACTCGGCTTTGGCCGCGACTCTTCAAGACTTTAAGTTAACATTTTATTTGAGAAAAGAACAAAGAACGGCACTGAAGTCTTTCCTCGAAAATAAATATTTATTCTGAGTTTTGATTAATTACATAGTCAGAGCCGTCGCTCTGACTACGTCACCTTCTTCGTTGCTCTGATTGGTTGTAGCGCTATCCTATTGCGTGCAGAGGGAACTTGAAAGACAACCGTTTATCCCGCCCACACTGCCAATGGAGCTGATCCAGACCTTACATCTTTCTGATGTAGGTCTGGCTTGCCAGGCTAGGAGCAAAAGGTTGATAGACAGATTTTGTTCTTGGAAATTATTCCAAAAGGTTGATATACAGATTGTATTCTTGGAAGGCCTTATTTGACCTATTGACATTTGGGAAGCGTTCAACGGTGCCGCTCTGCCAACTTAAGAGGCTGATGCTCCAAACTTATAGCCAAAAGATAAGGTTGTTGGTGCTACAACATACCTCAAGCTCAGACAGAAACAGCTTTTCTTTGGCCTTTTACAGAGGGTGAAAGGTGCTTCCAAAAGGCAATTCTAAGTGAATGGGGAATACGACATTCCATTCCAGAGATACAGCAGACTGCATCTCCACCGCAAGATCGAGTGTTTTAAGGTACTTCCGGTTAACGTAGATAGTTGATTCCGTTGGATAGCGCGTACCTGATTTAGTGGGGATAGAACCAACCTGGGGGTCTTTACGGCCTTTATAACTAAAGTTATTGCACAAAACGCGTTTAAGGAAGTGTTGAATAGTAAATAACCAATGCGTTGCATTCTGGGTAATCATATCGCGAAATCACTCTCCTAATGTTAATTCCTTAACTAGGTCACAAATCAAGATTCTGATTGGACAGAATGGATACCATTACCCATCAGAACAAAATAACACAATTGATGTTTAATCAATATTGAACACCGTTATTGAAGTTATCACCTCGAGATTAGACTATCCCATGAATACGGAGATTTTTCTAAGCAATTCCTGGGGTCGTGCGGTGTATGAGGCACAGGATAAAGGCTTTTTAGCTGAAGATGCTATTTAGCACCCTGCGCTGTATGGGGCTGGCGTGGCTTCATCATCAGAACAGAGCTTCGGTCTTGGTTGGCCAAACCAGAGCTACCTAGCGGTGTTAACAACTGGTTTGTGCTGATCAGGTGGTGAGTGCTCCACACACACACACACAATGTTTTTTCTACAACTCAACTCCAGAACCATCCTACTTTTTCAAAACTCAATAAGGTACTGACCTTAAGAAATTATTTTTCACAATTAAAGCAATGTATCCTTAAACGTTATACTACCTCTAGTGGAGAAAAAGGAAAACAAACATTACCTCAACAAACGATCACTTCTAAAAAAAGTTTAAACCCAAAAACAATTCCATTTTGGATTCGACACGTCCTGAGACTTGATCAATCTCAGGGGGGCCTTCCTTGGGTGAGGGTGTCTAGTTGGTAATGGCCAGAAACATCCTATGATCCTGGGGTCCACTACTGATGGTGTGTCCTAACATTTCGATAGTACGTTTATACTAAACCAGGAATACAACCTAATTCCAAACCGAGTGTGGCAGGGTTGATGCCACGGGGTTCGGAAGGTAGGGAATCACACAGTCGGTCTTCTTGAGAATAGGTTTTAATTGCATATACAATTGTGTCGCACACTGTCGTCGCCGCGGGCCCAGCTCTGGCTCCGGTCGCCGACCCGTGTGCTCGGGTCTCCGCCCTCCCGGGTCCAGCACGCTACTGTGTTTATAAAGGGAGAGAGTGATTAGCCCAATGGAACCCAGGTGTGCCAATCACTCTCACCTGGCGCGGCTCTCACGAGCCCTCTCCACAGCTCCCCCTTGCGGCTGATGCACCACGCCCCCCCACACCGAGCCAATGGAATATAGGATTTTAAAACCATTTCATCCCGGTTAAAACTCACTCCAAATGTGACTCCTATTTATTTAAATAAATAAATAAACCAATCAAATAATCACTCATAATCGAAAAGAAGAAAGAAAAACCTTTAAGTCTATAATATAAAACCAGTACTGGATTTACTTTGTAGTAAATCCAGTACTGGTTTTATATTTAGTATATATTTATATTTAGTATATATATTATATTTAGTATATATTTTTATATTAGTTGTCTGTCTTGTGACAGACAACTAATTCATTATGGGTAATATGGGGACAGAGAGCTGCGGATGACTGGATATTGGCGCGTGCATTGCCCTTGATCCCCCATTCAACTGCCCAGTCGTCGGACGAGGTGGGGGGGGGGTCATCGAGATAACTCTCACTACCTAACCCTAACCCTAAAGGTAATAGAAGGGGGAAATGTTGTGGAAAGCTATTGATAAAATAATGGTAAGGGAGGGTAAAAAATGATTAACCTATTGGACATGTGCTGTATTAGAAATGAAGTTCAAGAATCATGTCAGGAAAAGAAAGCTGTTGAAATAACAAAACAGATGGCAAAGCATGTCAATAAACAACTGGCTTCTGTGTAACCACCAAAAATAAAAGATATAGACTGAAATTCACAAATAAATCTGCAATTTAAATCTTTTACACTTTATTATAGAGGAATATGTTCTGCCTATTGGACACATCTTTGATTTCCAAGGAACTGAGGGAGGAGCCAGAGGGATTGGAGTACATAAAGGAGGAGGAGGAAGCCTTGATTGGCAATTCATCCTTCAACAATCATCCTCCAACTGGAATCCATTCTGCCTTCTATTGTTACAACCCCATACCACAAGGACAGGATCACAATTACACCGTGTCCTCCTCCAGTGTCCTTCCTCGAAATACTGGTCAACCACTTCCTTCCACCTCTGTTTCTGAGGCCCAAAACTCCTCTCCCACTCACCAAATCCCTTCCACCGCCCCATGTGGGTCCATGCCTCCCCCGTAATGTGAGAATGTGATTCCTTCAGTAAACCTACCGGGGCACTTGAGTGGCAACAGTAGACATTCGACTGCTTTAATGTCAAGGGACTGCACATGCAACGGGGAGCAGTTTGATTCCAGGTTGCAGCAGCTGGAAAAGAAGGTGGACTGTTTGATGGGATTGCAGCAACAGACACCCTTCCCGCTGAAAGCACCTCTATCTGTTCTAAAGAGGGAGCACGTCAGCAAGGGAAAGAAGGGCACTTGTTTTTAAGGTAAGATATTCTTTCCTTTCCAATTGCAATTTGGGGGAGAGAGGAGATAGTTATAGTTAGTTGTTTCCTTCCCTTTCACCTTTTTTTTTTGGTGATTGTACAACCAGTTTTTTACTGTTTTTATAATGCAGAAAAGACTGTTGAAGACTTTTTGAAGTTTTCCTTGGAGCCACGGATGGGAAGGAAGGACAGGGACAATGCAAGGCAGACATCCAGCGATGCGCTCCGCTTTTGCCTCTACATGGCCGCTGGCCTACCCTCCAAGATGGTCTCCAATGACTTAAGGTTCCTGAACCAAACGGACAAGTTGCGTGGGTAAGTATTTTTCCAGGATTATATTTTTTTTAGTTAGGCACAAATTACTCCGAAAATCGTATATATGGATTCCAAATTGTAATCTCTAATGTTGTGATATAGATGGAAATTTTGAATATGGAATGTCAAAAGTGGTGGTGTAATTGGAAGCATGAGTGGCTTTTAACTGCCATAGTTGGCCAACACACCTGGTCCAGAAGGGCTACCTGCCCTCAACAATCAAAAATATGATGACCAACGTGATTATGTTTTTCAAACACATTGAAAACTCCTTCCTGGGCGAAAGTAAGCTCAAAAAGAATGAACGTAAATAAATTCTGTGTGAGCTGAAGAGGATCCAGGCAGAGGTTCAAAGTACAAAGCAAAAAGTGTTGCGTCGTAAAACAGGTACATTTTATCAAGGTCTTCTTCATCGTGCTATCTAATGAAATTTGAAATTGGATACTCATCGACTGCGGTGCATGTCACACTGTTTTCTCAGATGATCAGCTTCATGCAGCTCAAGAAATCGCTTTCATGACAGCTTCAAGGGAAAATATTCCAAAACTGTTTGGTAAGTAGACTTAGTTAGAAGCTGCGGCGGTGAGGTGTGGCCTCAGGGTCTTAGGTTCCTCAAGGGGCGGTAACCCTGGGACACCGTGGTGGACACCGGTGGTCAGGGAAGCCGTCCGACTGAAGAAGGAGGCCTTTCGGGATGTTATCCTGGTGGACTCCTGACGCAGTTGGAGGGTACCGACGGGCTCCAAGGGTTATCCTGTACAAATCAATTGCAGACTATTATGCCCACAAAGCAAATTCTTTCAGGTTCACAGGAGCACCCACAGCCCAGGAACCAAGAAGCGAGCCTGAGCCCCTGACTGCCAACAGAAAGTGTGCCCGCGCCCCCAACTGAGCAGGTCAGACACAATTGTTACTTTAGATCATACTTTATTTGACTTTAAAAATGTAAAATATCTCAGCAGAATTGTTTGAAGTAAATGTTTAAAGACCAATTTACGTGCTTGTGTCTGCCTCCTAACTTTTTTCAAAGTTGTTCTGATCATCCTAAGTAAATATATTGGTGAGTTATCAAGACCCACAGTTCTTCAAATAGTTATATTTGGGAATAGCCATGGATGAGCATTTGGAAGTACTTCAAAGTTTGAGATGTTTCACCTCATTAAGTGCTGTATCTCTATAAGGAAAGCAGTGAGGGATTAGGGACCGACACCATCTGAAAGCTTTCCGTATAGACAATGAAAGGCGAAAACATGATTCCATGATTAGGAACCAGATTGTCATCTAATAGTGACTAATCATCTTATGTGACCAAAACGGGAGAAATCAGTGGGAAGCCAGGTTTAAGCCATATGTGGTTCCAAGTCTCTATCTCATTGTATGTCAGAATAGGCCCCCAAAATACTGGGTGCTGTGTTAGGGGTGACCTCTTGATCTCAACAAGGGTTATGGATCTCTGCAGTGACAGGGTTAGGGTAATGGATCTCTGCAGTGACAGAGGGTTAAGGTAATGGATCTCTGCAGTGACAGGGTTAGGGTTATGGATCTCTGCAGTGACAGGGTTAGGGTAATGGATCTCTGCAGTGACAGAGGGTTAAGGTAATGGATCTCTGCAGTGACAGGGTTAGGTTTATGGATCTCTGCAGTGACAGAGGGTTAGGGTTATGGATCTCTGCAGTGACAGTGTTAGGGTTAGGGATCTCTGCAGTGACAGGGTTAGGGTTACGGATCTCCTGTCTGGTATACAGTGGCCTACAGTGTCGGAGGTGTCGCTGTTGCGGTAAGCATACTGACTCATTTCCGGTCTACTTCCTGCTCTGTGTACACTGTTTGGTGTTGTAGCTGTCAGTGAACGCTAAATATACATTTGTTTTACTCATTACAGCGGTTATTTACCCGCTTAAACATTTAAACGTAGACTAGTTCCACCGGATCACTCGGAGCTACTACTCGGAGCTACATTAAGCATTAGCAGTTAGCGATGGCTTCTCCCTCTTCCTCTGCTCCTCTTTCCTGCTCAGTGTGCCACATGTTCAGTTATTCCTCCACCTATTTTAGTGATAATGATACCTGTATTAAATGTAGTTTATTTACTGCGCTGGAGGTGAGGATTAGTGACTACCGCACCACACCGTCTCCGGTAGTCTGTGCGGGCCGGCCGGCGGTAGCCCTAGTTAGCCGTCCCCCGGTAGACCCCGAGCAGCCGGGAAGCCACGGAGAGTGGGTGACTGTCCGGGGTAAGCGTAGCGGCAAACTACTGAAGCCCACGGCTCACCACCAGCCCATTCACGTTTCTAATACGTTTTCCCCACTCAGCGACACACCCGCTGAGGAACAGACTCTGGTTATTGGCTCTTCTATAGTCAGAAACGTGAAGTTAGCGAAGCCAGCGGCCATAGCTAAATGTATCCCTGGGGCCAGAGCGGGCGACGTTGAATCCTATTTAAAACTGCTGACTAAAGACAAACGTAAATATCATAAGATTGTTATTCACGTCGGCGGTAATGACACCCGATTACGCCAATCGGAGGTCACTAAAATTAATGTGGAGTCGGTGTGTAGATACGCCAAAACAATGTGGGACACCGTAGTTTTCTCTGGACCCCTGCCCAATGTGACCAGTGACGTCATGTATAGCCGCATGGCGTCCTTCCACCGCTGGCTGTCCAGGTGTTGTCCAGCAAACCATGTGGGCTTCATAGATAATTGGCAGCCTTTTTGGGGAAAACCTGGTTTGATTAGGAGCGACGGCATCCATCCCACGTTGGATGGAGCGGCTCTCTTATCCAGGAATATGATGCAGTTTATTTCTAAAACCTGACAGTCCAGAGTCGGGACCAGGAAGCAGAGTTGCTGTTTAACACACTTCTCTGCGCTTCCTCTAGTACAGTCACCCACCCACAACCCCATAGAGACTGTGTCTGTCCCCCGACCGCCTACATTATTTAAAGAAATAAAAACAAGGAGTTAACCATGAAAACCTAATAAAAATGAAAACCAACTCCTCAGTAGCACAAAATAACATAATTAAATGTGGACTGTTAAATATCAGGTCTCTGTCATCCAAAGCTGTTTTAGTGAATGAATTAATATCAGATTATGATATTGATTTGCTTTGTCTTACTGAGACCTGGTTGTCCCATGAGGATTATGTTAGCCTAAATTAATCCACCCCCCCCAGCAATATTAATAATCACATTCCCCGAGGCACAGGCCAAGGAGGTGGAGTAGCAGCTATATATGATTTGAGGGTTTTAATGGACCCTAAACCAAAAGTAAATTATAATTCATTTGAAAGCATTGTTCTTAGTCTTTCTCACCCAAAATGGAAAACACTGCAGCCAGTCCTATTTGTTATAGTGTACCGCGCTCCTGGACCGTACTCTGATTTTATATCTGAATTCTCAGTTTCTATCAAGTTTAGTTCTTAAATCAGATAAAGTAATTATTGTAGGTGATTTTAATGTCCATGTGGATGTCACAAATGACAGCCTTAGTAACGCATTTACCTCATTAATAGACTCAATTGGCTTCTGTCAGAGTGTAAATAAACCAACCCATTGTTTTAATCACACTCTTGACCTTGTTCTATCATATGGCATGGATATTGAACATTTAATAGTTTTTCCACATAATCCTCTCCTATCTGACCATTATTTAATAACTTTTGAATTTCTATTATTAGACTATAAGCCATTAAGCAAAACTTCCTACAGCAGATGTCTATCTGACAGTGCTGTAGCTAAGTTTAAGGAGGAGATTACATCAGTGTTTAATTCAATGATCTGAATATATCAGAGTCCTATATTAACTTTAGTCACTCCCAAATTGATAATCTTGTTAATAGTGCTGCAGGCTCTCTACAATCAACATTAGATTCTATCGCTCCTAGAAAACAGAAAATAATAAAACATAGGAAACTAGCACCATGGTACAACCAACAAACTCGTCAATTAGAAAAAGAAACAAGGAAATCAGAAAGGAAATGGCGCGCTTCCAATTTATTAGAAAATCGCTTAATTTGGAAAAAAATCTTAAAAATTATAGAAAGGCCCTCCGTAATGCCAGAGGAGCCTTTTACTCAGCACTAATAGAAGAAAACAAGAACAACCCTAGGTTCCTCTTCAGCACTGTAGCCAGGCTGACAGAGAGTCACAGCTCTATTGAGCCATGTATCCCCATCAACTTAAGTAGCAATGACTTCATGAACTTCTTTTATAATAAAATTATTACTATTAGAGAGAAAATTAGTCACCAAATGCCCTCAATAGGTATCGCAGGCTCTCCAACATCATACACTTTGACTGGTGCAACCTTAGATGTGTATTTGGAGTGTTTCTCTGCTGTCAGTCTTCATCAGTTAACTTCTATAATTTCTTCATCGAAGTCATCAACCTGTCTGTTAGACCCCATCCCAACTAGGCTGCTTAAAGAAATTGTACCCTTAATTGGCACTTCTTTACTGGAAATGATTAATCTTTCTTTATTATCAGGATATGTACCACAGTCCTTTAAAGTAGCTGTAATTAAACCCCTTCTTAAAAAGCCCACTCTTGACCCAGGGGTTTTAGCCAACTATAGACTGATTTCTAATCTCCCCTTTCTGTCTAAGATTCTGGGGAAAGTAGTCGCCAAAAAATTGTGTGACTTTCTACATAACAATAGTTTATTTGAGGATTTCCAGTCAGTATTTAGAGTTCATCATAGCACAGAGACAGCTCTGGTTAAAGTTAATAATTACCTTTTGATTGCTTCTGACAATGGACTTGTCTCTGTACTTGTATTATTAGATCTTAGTGCTGCCTTTGACAACATTGATCATAATATTATTTTACAGAGACTCGAGCATCAAATTGGCATTAAAGGAACTGCACTAAGCTGGTTTAGGTCCTATCTATCAGATTGTTCACAGTCTGTACATGTGAATGATGAATCTTCAATAAATACTACAGTTAGTCATGGAGTTCCACAAGGTTCTGTACTTGGATCAATACTATTTACTTTATATATGCTCCCTTTAGGCAATATTATTAGAAATCACTCCATTAACTTTCATTGTTATGCAGATGATACGCAGTTATATCTATCGATCAAACCCGATGAAATTAATCAATTATCTAAATTACAAACATGTCTTAAAGACATAAAATCCTGGATGAGCTGCAATTTTCTGATGTTAAACTCAGAGAAAACCGAAATTCTTGTACTTGGCCCCAAAAACCTTAGAGACTCAATGTCTACAGATATATCTACTCTAGATGGCATTACATTGGCCTCTAGCACCACTGTCAGGAATCTTGGAGTTATCTTTGATCAGGATCTGTCATTTCATTCCCACATAAAGCAGACCTCTAGGACTGCCTTTTTTCATTTACGTAATATTACAAAAATCATACGCATCCTATCAAAGACAGATGCAGAAAAACTAATCCATGCATTTGTTACCTCAAGGCTGGATTACTGCAACTCTTTATTATCAGGTTGTCCTAATAAGTCCATTAAGACGCTCCAATTATTTCAAAACGCTGCAGCACGAGTACTGACAGGAACTAGGAAAAGAGATCACATCTCTCCTGTACTAGCTTCTCTGCATTGGCTCCCTGTAACATGTAGAATAGAATTTAAAATCCTCCTCCTCACCTATAAAGCTCTTCATGGGCAGGCCCCTTCATATCTCAAAGAGCTCATAGTACCCTACTACCCCACTAGAACACTGCGTTCTCTGAATGCAGGGCTACTGGTGGTTCCTATAGTTTCTAAAAGTAGAACAGGAGCCAGAGCCTTCAGTTACCAAGCTCCTCTTCAGTGGAACCAGCTTCCAGTTGTGGTTCGGGAGGCAGACACCCTCTCCACATTTAAGAGTAGGCTTAAGACGTTCCTCTTTGATAAAGCTTATAGTTAGGGCTGGATCAGGTGAGTCCTGAACCATCCCTTAGTTATGCTGCTATAGGCCTGCCCTAGACTATCGGGGGATTTCCCATGGTGCACTGAGTCTCTCTCTCTCTCTCTCTCTCTCTTCCCCCCCCCCCCCCCCCCAACTGGACAATTGCTTTAGAAAAAACTCTGTATTCATGGGATAGTCTAATCTCGAGGTGATAACTTCAATAACGGTGTTCAATATTGATTAAACATCAATTGTGTTATTTTGTTCTGATGGGTAATGGTATCCATTCTGTCCAATCAGAATCTTGATTTGTGACCTAGTTAAGGAATTAACCTTAGGAGATCCCATATTGGCATCAGATCACGCTCCCGTGTTTAGTGTTAGGGTAGAGTTAAGGTTAGACAAGGTGGAATGAAGGTTTAGGGTAAAGCTTAGGGTTACTGTACGTTCACACCAAAAGCGTCTTGCGCTGCAAAGACGCCGGAAGTCATTCACTTTCTATGGGCAAGAGCGTCCAAAGCGTCATAAGCGTCAAACGCTTCCAGCGTCAAAAGTTGAGCGTCCAGAGCGTCAAAAAAAAGTTGAAGACAGTTTAACTTTATGGAAATGACTATGACGCGTTTCAGCGGCAAAAACTGACAGCCAATCTGAATGTAGACGCTCTCCGCTTGCGTGGGTCCCGGGGAACACCGGCACTTTGGTTCCTACTGTACTTTGTTGGTTCCTACTGTAAAATGTCGACGGAAAAGATAATCGCGGCTGTGGCGGGGCACTCGGTGTTGTACGATCCAAGCCTTTTTTATTTCAGAGACAATACCGTAATAATCAGCTTAAATATCATTTTTACAAACACACGCACGAAGCGGGCCACCCACGGCATGGACCAAGCGGTTCTGGACCAGGTAGGAGACATTGGACACTTATCGTATTTACCGTATAACTGCACACAACTTTATTTAAAAGCAATCAAATGTAAAACATGTGTGTTTGTATTGTGGTGTCCGGTGCGTGTGGATGCGGCTCCTCCGGCGGAGCGGTTCATGTTAATAGCGGAGTCCGGGAGGGTTCACCTTCACGGCGTAGTTACGAGGGATGTGCGACTATCGTTTATCCAACAAGCAAAACCGTCTCTGCAATATATGGCCAAAGTGTGTGGGAGTTAACTCTTTGATATGGCTGTCTAAAAGCATACGGCTCCTTTAAATGCGTCTGCATAATTTAATTGTACGTCATTGAGCGTCTTGAGCGTCAAAAGCGAACAAAAATATTCGCAGCGAATCTTTTTGAGCGTCAAAGCGTCTTTGCAGCGCAAGACGCTTTTGGTGTGAACGTACAGTTAGGGTTAGGGTAAGGGGGTTAGTTAGAGATAGATCTGAGAGGCCTCAGATCCCATATTGGCATCAGATAAAGGGTTAGGGGTAGTGTTAGGGTTAGGGTGTTAGAGGGTTAGGGTTAGGGGGTTAGTCAGAGATAGATCTGAGAGGCCTCAGATCCCATATTGGCATCAGATCAAGGGTTAGGGTTAGGTAAGATAGAGTGAGGGGTTAGGGTTAAAAGGCAAAGGGTTAGGATTAGGGGTTAGGGTTAGAGGGTTAACGTTACGGAAGGTAGAGTGAGGGGTTAGGGTTAGTGTTTAGGGGTTAGTGGTTAGGGGTTAGTGTTTAGGGTTAGGGTTCAGGGTTAGGGTTTGTGACCAGCACAAACCAGTTGTTAACACCGCTAGGTAGCTCTGGTTTGGCCAATCAGGGCCGGAGTTTGGTTCTCATCGTCTGTAGGGTTCAGATGAACTAACAAATAAACCTTACTGTGTGTCGCCCTCAGGAATGGAAAGGATTAGCACAAATCACAATGTTGTTTCTATCCCATCCACCCTGGGTGTCCTGTCCAGGGAATGAAAAGGACCAGCCCCGGTCAAGCGGTGCCTTCCAGATCAACTCCAGGACAAAAAGGACCAAGGCCAGCCGTGACAAAGCACTGTCTCCCCGGTCCCTTAAGAGACCCATACTAACCCTAACCAGCATGGGGTGTCCCCCCCAAAAGAATAACCAGGACCAGCCTCAACACAGTGGTGCCTTCCCAGCCATTCCAAGGGGCAAGGACCAAGGCCAGCCGTGACAAAGCACTGCCTCCCCGGTCCCTTAAGAGACCCACACTAACCATAACCAGCATGGGGTGTCCCCCCCATAAGAATAACCAGGACCAGCCCCAACACAGTGGTGCCTTCCCAGCCATTCCAAGGGGCAAGAAGGACCAAGGCCAGCCGTGACAAAGCACTGCCTCCCCGGTCCCTTAAGAGACCCATACTAACCCTAACCAGCATGGGGTGTCCCCCCCAAAAGAATAACCAGGACCAGCCCCAACACAGTGGTGCCTTCCCAGCCATTCCAAGGGGCAAGAAGGACCAAGGCCAGCCGTGACAAAGCACTGCCTCCCCGGTCCCTTAAGAGACCCATACTAACCCTAACCAGCATGGGGTGTCCCCCCCATAAGAATAACCAGGACCAGCCCCAACACAGTGGTGCCTTCCCAGCCATTCCAAGGGGCAAGAAGCACCAAGGCCAGCCGTGACAAAGCACTGCCTCCCTGGTCCCTTAAGAGACCCATACTAACCCTAACCAGCATGGGGTGTCCCCCCCATCAGAATAACCAGGACCAGCCCCAACAAAGTGGTGCCTTCCCAGCCATTCCAAGGGGCAAGAAGCACCAAGGCCAGCCGTGACAAAGCACTGCCTCCCTGGTCCCCCAAGGAACCCAAGCCAGCTATATTTAGCGATGGGTGTCCAAACCTAGGAAAGACCAAGACCAGCCCCGTCAAGCAGTGCCTTCCCAGTCAGTCTCAGGGTAGGAAGGGCCAAGGCCAGCCGTGACTAAGCACTGCCTCCTTGGTCCCTCCAGGACCCCATGCTGAATAGTATGCTAAAAGCAATTCCTGTGCCCCATATACCGCACGATTACAGAAATTGTGAAGGAAACTTACCATAGAGGAGACTCAATGGCTCGATTTCCTTGCCCTCCCCTAAAACCTAACCCTAACCCCAACCCTTACCCTAACCAAATACTGGGAAAATAAATAGATGAATGGATGACCTCTTCATCTTCAATCTCAATGTCATCGCTTAGGAGGAAAATGTTTTATTATTATTATTATTATTATTATTATTATTATTATTGTTAATAATACTATTATTATTATTATTATTATTATTATAACCAACTATACATGTTAACATTAAAAAGTTGATCATGCTAATTTGGTAATAGGCCCACTAAGTTAGCCTCATCGAATTAGCATCATTGAGTTGTCACTTCAACTTAGATCACATATACATCAACTCCACGCAACAAATTAATAAAATGTTAATTAACTAACCTCAGAAAGTGCTTCCATATGTGGTTTACGATAAGGAGCTGTTTGTGTTGTAAATCTAAACATTCTAGGTGTGTTGTGTCAGCTTGCCGGATGAGCCAAGTATGGTATGGCTAAGGCCTATAAGAAGGGTGTACATTAGGGAGAAAGGGGATTTGAACCCCATTGGGGGTTCGGACGGATTCGGACCCCATTCAATGCATTGAATGTCATCCCGCTTGTGTTGTCTGTAAATAAAAAGTTATATACTCAAACACTTGTGGGAGCAGACCTCCATCATTTCATCATCCACAAGCATTCTGGCAGCCGAGAACAGGGTTAGGGTTAACTAACCCTTAGGTTAGTTAGGTTAGTTACATAACCCTAACCCCGTCTTTGTACATGGCCTTTTTCCAATTGGAGTAACCTCCCTGTGCTGTAAACGGTGTTTCAGTGGGCAAGCTAAAGTGTCTACATGCAAAGCAATAGGCAGAGTCATGATTTTGTGAGTAGTCCAACCATGTGAAGTGCGTGAACCATGAATTGTTGAAGACTCTCTTTCTATCCCCCTGCAGTCTGTGGATACACCCTCAGGGAAGGCTGTGTTGGTCTGCTGGACACCGGGATATGTCTTGGAAAGAAGGAGAACAAGAAATACATTTTTAGACAATGCATAATACATGACTTTTCATTTATAATACACAATGTAGAATTCAGTGATACTGAATACAATAACAATCTCTGAACAAAAGCTGGGTCTCCTGTTGAAGTAATGCACTAGACTTGATCATCATTGATAAATTATTTGTATAAGTTTTCTGAAATCTTAAAGCAAAAGAGATCAAATACCCAGTTGGTGGGATGGTGTGGGGTAATAAACATGGGGGGCCGCTTCAGTATCACTGCAGCTTTGACTATGAGACTCCTCGCATCTTCGTGATCTAACTGATCACTAGGGGAAGTGTCTGATCACACAAAGAAATATTCATTATTGCATCAAGAAGTTATTTAAACACACTCTTTTTATTTAATTGCTTAGGGTTATCCATTATGACTTAAATATTTAGCCTACCTGCAGAATGCTGAATTGCAGATGATGGGCCCTCAACCTCATCATTATGCAGTTCCTGGGAAATGTATCAGTTACTCAAAATGTCAATATAAGTATAACATCAACTGAACTTTTAATACTTATTCAAATGTGATCAATTTCAAAGACATCCTGCTGCCTTTCTTGACATTGTGGACATATCCTGTTCAGTTCATTTAAACTTATTATGCTATAGGCTACTCGTCTATTCCTTCCTATTTGATTGATAGACAGATTCAACTTAGCTCATAAAAACAACAACCACACTTCCTCTCATCAACAATAAAGAGTATTAAAATAGACGTAAAGTAATAAAACAGAATTGAAATAATAATTGTGGCAGAGCAGAGGTGGTGTGTGAGTGTGAGTGATTCAGGATGCAGTGACTGATACCTTGATCACCGTTATCTGCAGCCTTTCTTTTCTTTACTGTGAAAAAGGTCTCAATATTTTGAGTCCTTTTCATCCTGCCTCTGTCTCTCTCCCCATCACTGTCTGCCCCTGAAGAAATCATACATATTGTTTGGTTACAAATTATATTAAGTCAGAAAATCACTTTCCTTAAACTGAAACACACAGGATAGGTATCAGCAACCCCAAGCTGTCCTGTTTGCACTGTATGACATAAATCTTTTTGAAGACTAAAAACAAGCTAACGCTAAATGGCAATCCTCCACTCTAGAAAAGCCTCCACACTTGTATTTTATGAAGCAGCTTGTAACCTTAGTTTGAAAGGCGACAGACACACACGCGCACACACACACACACACACACACACGCACGCACGCACGCACACACACAGTGTCTTTATAGTCCATTCAGCCCTATTCGCACGGGACTAGTATTACCTGGGGACTAGTATTGCCTGGGGACTAGTATTACCTGGGGACTAGTATTACCTGGGACCTCTAGTAATCTGTAATAATTGCGGAGGTCGTCTGTGATCTTAATCCCGTGCGAATCTGCCATGTCCATAATTTGTAAAGTAAAAACTCCACCACCGCAAATGACCTACCATATTTATAGGTCATGTGATAATATTAGTCACGTGTAATCGGCATCTCTGTGATTAGGTTGTTCTTTGTGTTTTCCGGCGCCATTTTCTGCCTTTTTCCCGCTCGAGAATTATGGCGGCTGCGTTAGCAATTATAAAGTTACGTTTTCGGCCAACATCATATCCAGGGGATAATGTCAGTAACTTCGAGTTAAAACACAGACTTCGCTTATCGCTTTAGTCTAGCTTTGCTGTGACGTTTGTTTTTCCCACCTTGCTGGCGCAGGCTAATGTTCCCATAGACTTCAATTCATTATGCTAACCTAGCGCACTGTGCTAACGACTTATACTTATCAACTTAACTTAAACATTTGTAAATCATTTAACACTACACATTGTGGGCGACTGTTAACTTACGCTGGTTTCCTCCTGTTTAGATGAACCCGTCTGCATGAGAGTTGAAGTGCAAAGAGTAGTGCATCCGTATATTTGTTTAATGTCGATCTGGACGCGTTGTGGATCCCACTGCTCGTCTTGGCAAGCCACGCCCTCCGTAGCATTCCAGCGCTGTGATTGGCCAGGCGCCCGTGCTCGCGCAAACTATCTAAATGTGACGCCATCTACATAGTTAGCTTCATAGACATATACGTATATACGACGTATATACGACGCCTCATAGACTGACGCTGCCTGTTGGAGCTGACGTATCAGCGCGGCCGCCATCTTGGATGGGTCCCCAGTGCGCGGCTGCCATCTTGGATGGGTCCCCAGTGCGCCCCCAGTGCATTTCTACTGAGGAAGGTGTATCCCCAACTACAGTAATAAGCATAACTCCCCCAATTGTTACCGGATTTTCACACGGTTTGGTTTGTTACAAACGGCAGAGATTTAGTTATGATACAGGACGCTAAGATAAAGTAAAATAAAATAAATTAAAATAACCTAAATTATTGTTCAAACTTACTTGTGAAAGGTAATCCCACGCAATCTGGTGTCAATACTGCCGGATATTGCAACCGTAAGCTGCACAAAATACTGCATAGCTTGCTCTCCGTTGACTCCGATGCTAGACTAGAGTGAGGAGACCTGTAGTGTATTTTCTGATATACATTTACAGGATATTCTACTTCTTTCTTTTATTCATTGTATTTCACTCATTCTTTATATGTAGAATACTGCTGTGTCATGGGAGAACATTCCTGTGTCTCCTAGTAAGCTATTAGGGGTAATCCTGAGGGCCTGCTCAGGGTCAGCAAGATGCCCTGATGACCCCAGGTTGCTGAAGCAACACGATGCCCTGAAGACCTCAGACTGTGTTTCCGTATGTGGTTTACGATAGGAAGTTGTTGTGATGAAAAGTTAAACAGTCTAGGTGTGCTGGTTAAGCTTGCTGGACTGTCACGCATGGTATGGCTTAGAGAGGGCTATAAGAAGGGTGTGCATTAGAGAGGAGGTAGAGTTTTTCGGACCCCATTGGGGGATTTGGACTCAGATTGGGAGAAGATTCGGCCACCATTCAGATGCATAGAATGTCATCCCGCTTGTGTTCTCTGTTAAATAAAAAGTTATTTACTCAGACACTTTTGGGAGCGGACCTCCATCATTTCATCATCCACAAACCAGTATTCTGGCAGCCGAGAAGAATATAACTACAGACCCAATCAATATGGCGGCGACGCTGGGTTACGTTCCAGCACGTCATGAGGCGTCTACGTATATTATGTCTATGGGAATTCCGGTCACTTACGGAACCCCGTTCAAGCCCCGGCCGGCCCACCTGGGGCCTCATGTACAAGTGCGTACGCAACCTTCGTACATGAGGCCCCAGGTGTGTGCAGGTGTGTGTCGGTGGGCGGGGCTCGGCGGGGGCGGGGAGCAGGGGCGTCTCTATGATTTTGACACATTGGGGCTTAGCCCAAAAGAGTTAAGCCGAAATTTTTAGACATAGAGACATTCATTCATCATGTACAATTAGGTCTCTGCATTACCTCTTTTATTGCTGACCACCTTTGGGGGGAAAAACGTGGAAATCTTTTTTTGTGACATCCCAAAGACACCTGAACAGCTTGCTGCCTGCTGCTGCCTGTTACCAAGTGCGCCTGCTGCCTGACACCGCTGTTTTGGTGAATGACGTGCGACCTGGGGGTGTTAACCACGTGTGCGCCAAAGCCAAATAAGTGGCTTTTAAAAAAATAATAATAATTAATTGTTACTCAAACCTGTCCAAAAACACTGTTTTATCGAAGCATCAACATAAGATGACCGTAGTTTAAGCTTAACAAAAAAAAACAATGTTGTTGAAAATTAATATTCCGGGCTAATTAAAAAACATCCGGGGCTTTAGCCCCAAATGTTTTAGCCTAGGGACGCCACTGGCGGGGAGACCATGACCTGCCCAACCCCTAGACCGAGAGCACCGCTGCCGGACTCAATCCGACTGCGACTCTTGTTAAAATAAACACTACACAGAAATACAACCTAATTCCAATCCCAGAAAACGGAAAACAGGATTTTGAACCCATTTTATCCCTAGTAAAACTCACACCAACTGTGACTCCTATTTATTTAAATAAATAAATATACCAATCAAATAATCACTCCTAATCAAACCGAACTCAAACCTCCTTTTGACTTTTACCCTGTATAAAGTGAACATTTAAGTCTATAATATAAAACCAGTACTGGATTTACTACAAGACAGACAACTAATTCATTATTAATAATTTATTAATGGTAGTATGGGAACAGAGAGCTGCGGATGACTGGATATTGGCGCGTGCATTGTCTTTGATCCCCCATTCAACTGCCCAGTAGTCGGACGAGGCGGGGGGGGTCATCGAGATAACTCTAACTACCTAACCCTAACCCCACCCTAACTAACCCTAACCCTAACCCTAACATTTACCCTAACCCTACCCAAAACCTACTAACCCTACTAACCCTAACCCCTAACCCCTCACTCTACCTTACCTAACTCTAACCTAACCCTAACCGCTCACTTTACTTTACCTAACCCTAAATCTAACCCTTCATTCCACCTTATCTAACCCTAACCTAATCCTAACCTTTACCCTAAACCTTCATTCCACCTTGTCTAACCCTAACTCTAATCTAACTCTAAACACGGGAGCGTGGTCTGATGCCAATATGGGATCTGAGGCCTCTCAGATCCATCTCTGACTCTATACCCGAACATAACCACCAGTAACGTTTATGGTTATTCATTTTCCTTTAATAACTGACTTTCTGAATATCGTAGGAAGTCGGAAACAGCGTCCGTCAGATGGTTTGTGGCGACTCGGAACACGGCGGTCTTGTCCCTCGATACGACGTTCTGTTTGTTTAATGTTCCTTTAATGGAGTGAGCAAAACTACCAAAAATAAGCATTTAGATTTAATCTGACATTTTATTACCATCGATTATTAGGGGAAAAAAAGTACATTTAAAACTGAACAGAAGAAGGGGTAGCTTATTGAACTATCTGGTGGTGAAAAACAAAAGTAAACAAATATAAAATACAATTTCTTAACTTAAACAACAAAATAGGAATTGAAACATACCACACATTATATTACATATTACATTTTTTCACAGCAATTAAATAAGAGAAAATCCAATATTGATTTTGCTTAGACTTGTATTTTTAGCTAATCAAGTAGCTTGAGTATGGTTATAATTTTGTTGCTATTTTTTGCAAGCATTGTCCTTTGAGAAAATGACTGCAGTACACAGAAGCTTGTACTTAAAGTCTTTAACATCTCCACGGAAACGGCTCTCATGTCTAACCCCCTCAGTAAACCGGGTCTCCAGAACCAGAACTCGAATAGAGCGAGTGCTTCCATTATCCACTGTGTTCACATAAATCCCGTACTAATAATACCCTACTGCAGGCGTGGGTGGGTTTAAAACGCTCTTATTAAGTGTGTAAGAAATCGCCCATTACTTCAATTTCAACACATTAAGTTGATTGTTAGGTAAAATACAAGGAGGAAAAATGAATAAAAGAGTTTTGCATACGACCATATACAGTTGTCTCTATTATTATCTAAACCAATGAGATGATAGAAAGATGTCACCACTGCAGGTGTGGGCGGGGCTATCTGGGAGATAACCTGCTAAGTACCAGGTTAGGCTCACAGCATGAGTCGCCATGGTAACTGCCCCTGAATTCTGACTTAATATATCCCGTTAACCTGGAAGTCCAGCTTCTTCTGGCCCCAGAAGGCAGAGTGCCTCTTGTGTGGGTCTCAGGTGTTTTGGTAACAGTCTGGGATGTAGCAGAAGGCAGACGGCCTCTTGTGTGGGTCTCAGGTGTTCTGGTAACAGTCTGGGATGTCGTCGTCCTCATTAAAGCAGAAGGCAGAGTGCCTCTTGTGTGGGTCTCAGGTGTTCTGGTAACAGTCTGGGATGTAGCAGAAGGCCGACGGCCTCTTGTGTGGGTCTCAGGTGTTTTGGTAACAGTCTGGGATGTAGCAGAAGGCCGACGGCCTCTTGTGTGGGTCTCAGGTGTTCTGGTAACAGTCTGGGATGTCGTCGTCCTCATTAAAGCAGAAGGCAGAGTGCCTCTTGTGCATTTCCCGACGGACACAGCGTGGACACGGCTGTGTCTTCTGATGACACTCTGCATGAAACACTGCATCGCAACCTTTACACCTTAAAAAACACAAATTCAAAGTATTAGACCCAACAACTTCCTAAGCAGAGAACTTTTTGTTTACATTTCATGAATGGATACAATTATTAGTTGATCATTTCACATTGAGAGTTTCATGTTACTTATGTATAGTTTCATGAAGAAAACAGTGTTTCTAAGTGTGTAGGTCAGGGTTAGGGTTAGCAGTCTTGATGCAGGGTTAGGGTTAGCAGTCTTGATGCAGGGTTAGGGTTAGCAGTCTTGACGCAGGGTTAGGGTTAGCAGTCTTGATGCAGGGTTAGGGTTAGCAGTCTTGACACAGGGTTAGGGTTAGCAGTCTTGACGCAGGGTTAGGGTTAGCAGTCTTGATGCAGGGTTAGGGTTAGCAGTCTTGACGCAGGGTTAGGGTTAGCAGTCTTGAAGCAGGGTTAGGGTTAGCAGTCTTGAAGCAGGGTTAGGGTTAGCAGTCTTGACGCAGGGTTAGGGTTAGCAGTCTTGATGCAGGGTTAGGGTTAGCAGTCTTGACGCAGGGTTAGGGTTAGCAGTCTTGAAGCAGGGTTAGGGTTAGCAGTCTTGAAGCAGGGTTAGGGTTAGCAGTCTTGATGCAGGGTTAGGGTTAGCAGTCTTAGGGTTAAGCAGTCTTAGGGTTAAGTCGTCATGAAACATAGACCCTGGGTACACAAGCATAAGAAACTACAGTGCCTCTGTATGAGCCAATGTAGATTTAAGATCTCTCGCAGCTCATTTCTGACTTCAGGTAATCCATCTTGTCTGTCAATCACAGATGAATAGAATATTTAATTTATATGCGTTTATTAAATTGTAAAAATATCAACACCTCTAAACAAATGTGGTTGCATTGTCGGCACAATGCAGCCACCTTCTGGCAACTCCTAACTGATAGGAGTCCTCTTCAACACTCCTAACCCTAACTCTGCATCAAGACTCCTAACCCTAACCCTGCATCAAGACTGCTAACCCTAACCCTGCATCAACACTCCTAACCCTAACCCTGCATCAACACTCCTAACCCTAACCCTGGAGGCAGGCGGTGTGAGTTTGTACCTCTTGGTTGCACTCTCCTGGAAGGGGTAGATGACTTGCCCATTTTTGCAGAGTTCACAAATGAAACCTTTCTCTTGACACAGGCTACAACTGAAGACATGGGAACTGGCAAACTTGATCACCTTGGACAGAAAGGGAGCAAGCTTACCGTCGATCACCTAAGGCAGGTAAAAGAGAAACAAGATGAAGAGGAGGAATACAGCTGTTGTACCTATGGGTTAGGGGTTAGGGGTTAGGGGTTAGGGTTAGGCCTGTAACCTGTTGTCAGCAACTCCTATTGCTTTGGTCAGAATGATCACTACTTCTGTTTAATTTATAGCCTTTTTCTAAAATATAGATTGACTTGATGCATTTCTTCTCCTGTTTTATTACCTGTTGTAGGTCAGCCATGGAGTACAGGTGGATGTGCTGCAACAGGTACTCCCTGGGAAAAATCCTTCCATGAAAAAGAGCAAATTAGCAAAACCCCACTACCTAGGGGAAGTGGGGGGTGAAAGGTGTGAAATGGCTGGGTGATTGGTGATGATGACCATCATCATATGTGAATAATAATAGCGCAGGAAGCAGCAGGTATCGAAACTGTTTACTAAGAGACATAAAGGGTATTTTACTACTTAGTATTTATTAGATTCATTGACTTATCTATTTAAAATATACTACAGAGTTGACCACAGACATCCGGGTCTGGGGACTTGTGTTGCACAATAAATCAAAGAAACCAAACAAGTTGCTAAACAAAAGGGAGGATAGCTAACTACAGTATAAAGTTTAAAGTATAAACACAAGCCTACCTACCTACTCTAACTAAACTAATCCAAAAATATAGTGCGTGGCAACACTCCTAACATAAGGGTCTAAACACAATAGTGTATAGCGGCCTCTTGTCTTACCTGGCCCAAGACTGCCAGCAGGGGGCGACAATGGGACAAGACTAACGGGAACATTACACACGGCTAACAATATATATATATATATATACAGTATATATACACTCACCGGCCACTTTATTAGGTACACCTGTCCAACTGCTCGTTAATGCAAATTTCTAATCAGCCAATCACATGGCAGCAACTCAATGCATTTAGGCATGTAGACATGGTCAGGACGATCTGCTGCAGTTCAAACCGAGCATCAGAATGGGGAAGAAAGGTGATTTAAGTGACTTTGAACGTGGCATGGTTGTTGGTGCCAGACGGGCTGGTCTGAGTATTTCAGAGACTGCTGATCTACTGGGATTTTCACGCACAACCATCTCTAGGGTTTACAGAGAATGGTCCGAAAAAGAGAAAATATCCAGTGAGCGGCAGTTCTGTGGGCGCAAATGCCTTGTTGATGCTAGAGGTCAGAGGAGAATGGCCAGACTGGTTCGAGCTGATAGAAAGGCAACTGTAACTCAAATAACCACTCGTTACAACAGAGGTATGCAGAAGAGCATCTCTGAACGCACAACACGTCGAACCTTGAGGCGGATGGGCTACAGCAGCAGAAGACCACACCGGGTGCCACTCCTGTCAGCTAAGAACAGGAAACTGAGGCTACAATTCGCACAGGCTCACCAAAAATTGGACAATCGAAGATTGGAAAAACGTTGCCTGGTCTGATGAGTATCGATTTCTGCTGCGACATTCGGATGGTAGGGTCAGAATTTGGCGTCAACAACATGAAAGCATGGATCCATCCTGCCTTGTATCAACGGTTCAGGCTGGTGGTGGTGGTGTAATGGTGTGGGGGATATTTTCCTGGCACACTTTGGGCTTATTATTACCAATTGAGCATCGTGTCAAACCCACAGACTACCTGAGTATTGTTGCTGACCATGTCCATCCCTTTATGACCACAGTGTACCCATCTTCTGATGGCTACTTCCAGCAGGATAACGCGCCATGTCATAAAGCGCGAATCATCTCAGACTGGTTTCTTGAACATGACAATGAGTTCACTGTACTCAAATGGCCTCCACAGTCACCAGATCTCAATCCAATAGAGCACCTTTGGGATGTGGTGGAACGGGAGATTCGCATCATGGATGTGCAGCCGACAAATCTGCAGCAACTGCGTGATGCTATCATGTCAATATGGACCAAACTCTCTGAGGAATGTTTCCAGTACCTTGTTGAATCTGTGCCACGAAGGATTAAGGCAGTTCTGAAGGCAAAAGGGGGTCCAACCCGGTACTAGCAAGGTGTACCTAATAAAGTGGCCGGTGAGTGTATATATATATATATATATATATATATTCTCCTCAGGTCCAACACCTGTAATGTTTACCCTTATCCTACCTTCTCCTCAGGTCCTCTGCCACGGCGGCCCGGCAGCTGAAGAGGTAGGCGCGCAGCGACTGCAGCCGCTGGCGAAGCTGCAGCACAGCGCGCAGCGGCTCACAGTGCTGGTAAAGGAACGGGTTGAGGAGCTGAAGGTCTAGCAGCGGTTCTTCATACACAAACTCCAGGAACTCTTTGGCTTGCTTGGAGACCTTTGGGCACACGGCCAAAACAAGTGTCACAATTATTTAACTGCAGTGAATAAGTAACGGTTCATAAAGAAAGCGAAATTCGTTGTGGTTCCCAATTAGATAATACTTGTATAGAGAAAGGAGACACTTTAACACTTTTATGTTTTAATGATGAAACAAAGGGGTAACCATCTAAATATCTGTGATGGGTGAACTACTACTAATAATATTTGCCAATCTTATTATCAACACTGTACCTAACCCTAACCTTAACCCATAGTTACCTAACCCTAACCCATACTTACCTAACCCTAACCCAATCTTATTATCAGTATCTTGTAAAGATTGGTTCCCAATCTTTACAACACTGTACCTAACCCTAACCTTAACCCATACTTATCTAACCCTAACCCATACTTACCTAACCCTAACCCATACTTATCTAACCCTAACCCTAACCCTTACTTACCTAACCCTAACCCATACTTATCTAACCCATACTTATCTAACCCTAACCCTAACCTAGGCTAACGCTAGTTAAATGAACATGCTGGTTAGTTCCCACCTTATGCTTGCCAGTGTCCCAGTTGTGCAGAAGGCGCGCTGGGATGATGGCGGTGTTGTCCTGATGGCAGCTGGTGCAGTAGTACCAACCGCTGTAGCAGCACACTCTGGCTCTGCCTCCGGACACGCCCACCGGACCCTGGCAACCTGCCAGAGTTACAGTGTTAATAACATGTGTTTATATTTTTTATATATATATATATATATATATATATATATATATATATATATATATATATATATATATATATATATATTAAATATTCCCATCGATGGGCTGGTGAGTTTATATACATTTAACTAGTTCCCCCTTGGACATGCACTAACACACACCAACGTATTTACTAAGCCAACGTACATTTATTAAGTCATCACAGATCACAGATCACTAACCCCAGGGTTACCCTAACCCCTATCTAGTTAAGGGTTAGGTTTACCCAAACCCACTAGTTAAGGGTTAGATAGAGGGTTAGGGTTATCCCTGACCTTAACCCTAACCCTCTAGTTAAGGGTTAGGGTTAGATAAAGGGTTAGGGTTATCCCTGACCTTAAACCTAACCCTCTAGTTAAGGGTTAGGGTTACCCAAACCCACTAGTTAAGGGTTACGGTTGGATAGAGGGTTAGGGTTATCCCTGACCTTAACCCTAACACTATAGTTAAGGGTTAGGGTTACCCAAACCCACTAGTTAAGGGTTAGGGTTAGAGGGTTAGGGTTATCCCTGACCTTAACCCTAACCCACTAGTTAAGGGTTAGGGTTAGATAGAGGGTTAGGGTTATCCCTGACCTTAACCCTAACCCTCTAGTTAAGGGTTAGGGTTAAATAGAGGGTTAGGGTTATCCCTGACCTTAACCCTAACCCTCTAGTTAAGGGTTAGGGTTAAATAGAGGGTTAGGGTTATCCCTGACCTTAACCCTAACCCTCTAGTTAAGGGTTAGGGTTACCCAAACCCACTAGTTAAGGGATAGGGTTACCCAAACCCACTAGTTAAGGGTTAGGGTTATCCCTGACCTTAACCCTAACACTCTAGTTAACCCTTAACTAGAGGGTTGAAATGATGCATGATGTTTACCTGCACACTTGAAGCTTTGGGCGGTGAGTCCTTTTTCCACAGCCAGACAGGTGAGGATACTGAGGAAAGTGGAGGTGACTGAGCGGTGCTTCTCCTGCTGATCATTCCTCTGTCGTTGTCCAGGAGATCTGTGGAGCTCCACCTTAAGCATTGAGGTATCTTCGCGAATATCCTCTTCCGGTCTATGGCTGGGCCTCTGTACCTCAATGGTCTTGCACAAGAGGTCTACCCAGCTCCGAGCCTCTACTCTACTGTCTGCCTGGAGCCAGAGGACTTCTCGGGGAAACACAGCCTTGAAGATGTTCCCGAGGCCAGCTGAACATCTTCTGGGATGCACATTGTTAGAATCATGCTCTACATTTAAACAGGTGGCGAGATGGTACCGGAAAACGGGTTCAGCTACAGGCCCTCTGCCCTCTGTCAAGAAGCCCTGGAGAAGAGTTGGCGTCAAGACAAATGTAAATGTCCTCCAGTTGTTCTGTTCCATCAGCAGATGAAGCAACCCCACCTTCAGGGTGTCTTGGCCTTGTTGTGTAAACAAGGGCAGGGCTGTGGGCCTGTGTGACGTAGACAACAAACACAAAGGTTTGTGAAATTGGGCCACTGATGGATTATTCTCACACGCTTTATTATTTAGCTGCTGCTTCTGTTCAGTGGGTCTAGTCGCCAAAACCCTCTCCCAGATCAGCCGTCTCCACTGCAGAGCTTCCCACTTGCTCTCCGTTCGCAGCTGGAGATGGGTGCTGTTGAAGAACAGTGCATGGAGTGTGCGCTCGTCTGCGGCTTGGGGCTGCTGGACGCCTTGGCTCCGGTGGACGTGAGGCGCAGGGGAGCTGACGCTCTGGCAGTGTGACAGGGAGTAGGCGGTTACCAGCTGGTGGTTGGCGCTACTATCCACAGCGTAAAGCCGTAACTCACAGGGCGTCAGCTGGAGATGGCAGCGGGACCAACCTGGACCTTCACGATGCTCCATCTCAGCCTGCTTCACCACAACACCCCTGCTGGCGTCTTTAGCAGCTGTGAAGAGAAACAATGTAGGAGTTATCAATATCACCACACACACACACACACACACACACACACACACACACACACACACACACACACACACACACACACACACACACACACACACACACACACACACACACACACACACACACACACACCCACACCCTTACTACCTTTATACTTTTCTGAAAATGATAAACAGATATATACCACCAGTGACCAACAATGATTAGATATTAGTTACTTTCATCTATAGGTTTAGGGTTAATAATACAGTTAAGAAGAAGAATAAAGTGTTTTTATATACTTAATCTGCTGAAATTGAAATATTCTTCTGCAGTAAATTGAGCATGTTTTGTTTGCGTTGTCATGGGAACATCAGCGTTAGTGTGAACCGATCGCTAGATCACTCATTAGTTTCCTTTTTCTTTATGAATTTACTTCTAAATTCTTACATTTTGATTGCAGATGATGTCATTAATTTGCTTTCTTAAGCTTGATCCATTTTAAGAAGTGCTGTAGGTAAGATTTGAGATATTATTGAGGCGTAATAAGTAAAAACTGTTCGAGAAGGACATACACGGACGTGACAATACGTTTGAAAGAGTAGAATCTGTATTGTGTTCATCTTCACCAATCAAATGTCAACGTCTCGATCCCATTTACATTCCCATCGGGTTTTACTGAAGGAGAGACAATAAAACACACTTTACCTTTTCAACATGAATAACTAATGAATAACTCAAATAAATACAACTTACAGCTCTTGTACCCTATATTGCTATTTAGAGAGGTCACTGTTTCCTGTACTTGTACTTTTATGCATCTATTTTTTTATTTTAAATTAGTATCTATTTTAAACAGTTTCTCTAATTAATCTAATTTAAACTTCCTTGGCTGGGATATTGTTTGTTATTTATGAAGAACAACTTTTACTGTTACCTTCTCAAGTGTTTCTTTTTTTGTCATGCCTGTCGATCACGTTTCATTGGTTTTAACACTTTACTTTATGACACATAGTGTGTTATATATGTTAATTGATCAGCGTTGGGGTTATCCCAGAGAGCAGAACGTGTGAAAGATCAGAACTCACCATCGATGTCGGTGTCCTTTGGGGTACCGGCGTCCACCGGTCCGTTGTCAGTACAGGCGGAGGGGCGGTAGTTGACGTCGGACCGGGAGCGGTTGTGCCCCTTCCTGAAGACCGAGTTGGAGATGTTGCTGCAGTCCTTGGAGTGTGACGCCAGGTCGTTGGTGGATTGGGCGCGGCTCTTCTTGGCGTGCCTCAAGCCGTTGCCTTGGCCCAAGGTGCTGACCGCCGGAGGTGGCTGCTGGTTAGCCCAAGCAAACGACAACGGCCCAAACTCCGACTGCTCTCTGGCCAACAAACGCCACACGTTGCTGGAGCTCAGCTTCTCCAACTCTCCACTGGACAGGTCCTGAAGTCCGGAGCTCAGCTTCTCCAACTCTCCACTGGACAGGTCCTGAAGTCCGGAGCTCAGCTTCTCCAACTCTCTACTGGACACATCCTGGTGTCGCTTCGGCTGTCTGAAGTGCTGGAGGTCCACAGTGTGGTTCTGCAGGTGTCTTTGGTCATGGAGACAGTGGAGGAAGTCTTCGGTGGCCTCCAGGGCGGGGCTGATGTCCAACCCTTCAACGCCATCCATGGTCACTGTTGGCTTTGCTCCAGGTTGGGAGTTTCACATTAACTCGAGACTGGAGGTTAAATATCCCGGATGAAATATTACTATTATATTAGTATATTACTACTAACTATGACTCCTCCTCAGTAACAGCAGGACGCCGCGGAGGAAGTGGTTGGTGGTTACGCAACACGAGGTCATGATGAAGGAGCAGAAGAAGATCACTCTCAGACGTCTGCAGCTTCACCTGAACCAAAAGAAAAGTGGGAACAGAGTTACGTTTAACCCATAGAGCGCAAACTGAGTCCGTATTTACTTCTGTGCATTTAAGTCGACATTTGGACCAGGATCAATCTAGAGAGAGAGAGAGAGAGAGAGAGAGAGAGAGAGAGAGAGAGAGAGAGAGAGAGAGGGGGGGGGGGGGGGGGGGGGGGGAGAGAGAGAGGAGAGAGGAGAGAGGGGGGGGGGAGAGAGAGAGAGAGGGGGGGGAGAGAGAGAGAGAGGGGGGGAGATCGAGAGGGGGGGGAGAGAGAGAGGGGGGGGGGGGGAGAGAGAGGGGGGGAGAGAGAGAGAGAGAGAGAGAGAGGGGGGGGGGAGGAGAGAGAGAGAGGGGGAGAGACAGAGAGAGAGAGGGGGGGGGAGAGACGGAGAGAGAGAGGGGGGGGGGGGAGACGGAGAGAGGGGGGGGGGGGGGCGGAGAGAGGGGGGGGGGGAGACGGAGAGAGAGAGGGGGGGGGAGACGGAGAGAGAGACGGAGAGAGAGGGGGGGGAGAGACGGAGAGAGGGGGGGGGAGACGGAGAGAGAGAGGGGGGGGGGAGACGGAGAGAGAGAGAGGGGGAGAGACAGAGAGAGAGACAGAGAGAGAGAGAGGGGGGGAGGAGAGAGAGAGGGGGAGAGACAGAGAGAGAGACAGAGAGAGAGAGAGACGGAGAGAGGGGGGGGAGACGGAGGGGGGGAGAGGGGGGGGGGACGGAGGGGGAGAGGGGGGAGACGGAGATACATGGTTCTTGAGAGCAGCAGCAGGACTACAAGTTGACAAACTAGGAAGTCTGATTGCAAACGGGTTGACGACGTCACGTGACCATTCACAATATTGTATTACTGTTATTGAAGTAAGGGAGTTATTATTGAATGTTTTGGTCTCTTCTATATGAGAAACATTACACTTTAGAGCAATGGAGACGTTTAGCCATTAGAATGACTTACAGCAAGGCTATGTGTTAGCCTTTTAGCTCGATGAGCTGTCTTTAAAGGGATGACTTACAGCAAGGCTATGTGTTAGCCTTTTAGCTCGATGAGCTGAATGTGTTTTCATGCCGTGAGTGGAGTAAGGTGGAGGTAAGGTGGAGGTGGTGTAAGATCTCCACCTTTATGAAGCCGCAGCCACAACCTTCACTACCGTTTACCTCAAAACAAGGAATTACGACTCACCTCTGCATGTTTACAAATATGTCGAGTCCGTCGTTTTTAGTGCTCCGGGTAAACAAGTCCTGCGGAACAAACGTTCCTCCTCCGTTTTAATATGAAACGCGTCCTGGTCCTCCACCAAATAACTCACTAACCCCTTGACTGCTCAGTGCTTCTGTTAATATCTCTGTTCTCTGCATTTAACTCCATGAAACTCATTCTTTACAAGTGGATTTTAATTTTTTTTTTTTTTTTACAGATAATAACTACTACTGGCTGAGTTTGTGTTCGCTAATTAGTTTAAGACTTTAAGTGTGATTTGTGAGACTGGTGTAGGCCCATATATAATGTTAATAAGTTGAGACAATAGTAATAAAGAGCTCCTACATCCTCGGCCACTACACACAAGATGTGGATTGCATGAATTGTCAGTCACTTAAGACAATATCAGCATTATAGGTATGGTTTATTAGAAAAACACTTTTACACATTTATTTGATTTGAATAAATTAAATCCTTGTAATGTTGAGATGTATGTTTTCTTCTTCCTCTTTTGTAATCAAATAAATACATTCTAGTAAAATGTGTTTATTAGTTCATACATTTGTACGGATTGATTAATAATACACAGAGAAATGGCATTTGCCTCGGTGGGGTGTTACAATAAATAGTATTTGTACTTGATTGTAACATGTAGAATTAAGTCCTTCACAAAAAAGTATACGACACAAGAAATCTGAAAATATTAAGTCTGCAAGTATCTTCAGCAAATATTGAATTCATTTAAATGTAGTTCAGTTGTATGCATCCCTATTTCACTGACAGAAGTTGATGACAGAATAGCATTTAGAAACCATGCGAATCTTATACAAATGTTACTAAATAACTAATTTATGTTGCAATTGAGTCACTGTGCATGCATGTCTGCATGTACTATGCACAGACATGCATAGTAACAGACATGCATGTCTGCATGTACTACTCACAGACATGCATAGTAACAGACATGCATGTATGTCTGTTGCTATGCAGACATGCATAGTAACAGACATGCATGTCTGCATGTACTACGCACAGACATGCATAGTAACAGACATGCATGTATGTCTGTTGCTATGCAGACATGCATAGTAACAGACATGCATGTATGTATGTTGCAATGCAGACATGCATAGTAACAGACATGCATGTCTGCATGTACTACACACAGACATGCATAGTAACAGACATGCATGTATGTCTGTTGCTATGCAGACATGCATAGTAACAGACATGCATGTATGTCTGTTGCTATGCAGACATGCATAGTAACAGACATGCATGTATGTCTGTTGCTATGCAGACATGCATAGTAACAGACATGCATGTCTGTCTGTTGCTATGCAGACATGCATAGCAACAGGTAAAGTCTTCAGTATTTACATGGTAGGCTATGTGTGGTGTACAAGCTGACAAAACGTTTAAGAAGAAAGTGTCAATAGATACTAGTTTAGTGCATGTCTTTTCATTTGTACATTTTTACACAATAACATTTGTTCTTATTTCCTGCTTAAAATCATCATTAGGTGTCCATTCCTATTGTAGCATGTCCACAAAAGCATCAAACTCATCAATGTTTTTTTCATATACAGCCAATTTCTCTGGAAGGGAGTCCTGCAAAAAAAGTACAGCTATGGTAAATTGTCATAATAGTAGAAATAATGAACAATAATGAATGTATTTAAAAAGAATCAGAAACTGTCATAATTCTGGGTTCCAGAGGACCACATCTCTGGTAGGGTTAAGCTTATTGGTATAAGAGGTCGACGTATATAGAGAAGATATATCAATGTGTTTGATATGCAGCATCATATTTTTTATATTCCATAGCAAAAAGTTGATTTGGAAACGTAACTACTGCTGAAACATACGTTACTGAAAAAACATTGTCCGGTAGCTGGAAAAGTGGACTGCATTTTGGCTTTGGTAGAACAAAAAGAGCAAAGCATGAGGAATACACAGAACCAGTACCAGGTCATCCGCCATGGACTGGGTGCTGATGTGCAGAGACAAGCTGGCGAGCTGCGGAGGGTTCTGGAACTCCCTGTAGAAGGTCCCCAGGTCCATCGGCAGCAGGTCGTCTTTGGAGAACGCCGGTTTCTAAGGTGGGGTGTAAACACAAACACATCATGCTTTGATTGCTTTGCAGAGAGGGAGGGAGGGAGCAGAGAGGGAAGGAGGGAGGGAGCAGAGAGGGAAGGAGGGAGGGAGGGAGCAGAGAGGGAGGGAGGGAGGGAGGGAGGGAGGGAGGGAGCAGAGAGGGAGGGAGGGAGCAGAGAGGGAAGGAGGGAGGGAGCAGAGAGAGAAGGAGGGAGGGAGCAGAGAGGGAAGGAGGGAGGGAGCAGAGAGGGAAGGAGGGAGGGAGCAGAGAGGGAAGGAGGGAGGGAGCAGAGAGGGAAGGAGGGAGGGAGCAGAGAGGGAAGGAGGGAGGGAGCAGAGAGGGAAGGAAATATTTGTTGGTTGTTTAGTTTCAAAAAATGACTTACAATGTCAACCATCACAAAGTCATCCTGCTGCCGGGTGGACCGGTCCGAGCCCTGGGAGTGCAGACTCCCCTGCAGGGGGGAGGCGCACAGTGGGGAGTCTGGCGGTTGGATCTGGAATCAGAACATGAAGATACACATCAGTATCTTCTCAAGTCGTCAACCAAACACTGTAATTCAACACCGAAATCAATCTCTGTGACAAAAAGAAAATCCTCTTATGCACTTGAAGCAGCTGAAGATATCGGACCACAACTAGTTTAGTTAGTGGCAGGACCAGAACTTGTTTAGTTAGTGGCAGGACCAGGACTAGTTTAGTTAGTGGCAGGACCAGAACTTGTTTAGTTAGTGGCAGGACCAGGACTTGTTTAGACCAGGACTAGTTTAGTTAGTGGCAGGACCAGAACTTGTTTAGACCAGAACTTGTTTAGTTAGCGGCAGGTTGGTTAGGGTTAGGTGTAGAGTATACAATTCTGAAGTTGGTTAGGGTTAGGAAAGCATGGGTTAGGGTTAGGAAAGCATATGGGTTAGGGTTAGGAAAGCATATGGGTTAGGGTTAGGAAAGCATATGGGTTAGGGTTAGGAAAGCATATGGGTTAGGGTTAGGAAAGCATATGGGTTAGGGTTAGGAAAGCATATGGGTTAGGGTTGGGGTTAGGAAAGCATATGGGTTAGGGTTAGGAAAGCATATGGGTTAGGGTTAGGAAAGCATATGGGTTAGGGTTAGGGAAGCATATGGGTTAGGGTTAGGAAAGCATATGGGTTAGGGCTAGGAAAGCATATGGGTTAGGGTTAGGGCTAGGAAAGCATATGGGTTAGAGGGTTAGGGTTAGAGGGTTAGGTTAGGGTTAGGGTTTACCATTTGGTCGTTATCCCCTTTGTCGAAGCTTTGTGTTGCGAAAGCTGCGAATGGCAGATCCAAAGTCTTCGTTACCTACAGACACAGCAACACCAACATGTGGGAGCATATTTCATTTTCATTAAATCCAACCCTAAATTATTCAAGTCCAAGAAAATGTTGTAATTATACTAATTAACAATAGTAGGGTTAGTGTAAAAAGTGCATCTTGAATATATAGTTGAACTTAGTAGGACTTAACCTAATTAGCAAATAGTGTAACAGTGAAACAAATGCAAAACTGTATTCCCGTCTTCTCGGTCATTTAACATTTGGTCATTCTGTTACTTGATCTGACTTTGTAAAATAAAATGGTCAAAGTATAATGTTCTCCAGATGTGATTCAGAACTGCCATTTAAAAAAGATGCCTTACATTTTATCCTTCTAGTCAACTTATGACCATATACTTTTACATTTTAACTTGGTACTTCCGCTGTTAACCACGTATTTATTTAGATATGATGTGCACTCTTAGGACATTCGTTTACTGAAGGGGCTGTAAGGTTGTCTTTAACTAGGTTACCATGCGTTAACCGACAACACTAACCTGGGAGTTTGGTTTGTTGACAAACGCTCCAACCTTCCTCGTGAACGTTGCCAGTGAATTCAGAGGGTCAGAGCAAGGGCTCCTTCCTTCATGGCTCCTTCCCTCCTCACTCCTCCTCACTGAACTCTGAGGGGGACCACTATCACCAGGAGAGAGAAAACACAATTCCGAAGCTTTACTCATTACTGCCCAGATGTGTTCCAGTAACTCGTTGAGGTATTTGCTTTGTGCATGCTGGTTTCTGCAGGAGGTCACCTGCTGCATGGGGTGTAGGGCGCTTGTTCAGCTGCAGGAAGATGTTCTGCTCCATAGGAAGCTGGGACAGGTACCAATGTAACACCAATGTCCTTTCCAGCAGTGACCTTGAATAAAAGGCTCTTATTTAATTCATTCATCAAGTCATTCAATTTCAGCCACAATTAATATGTTGACATTGGAAGACCACCCTAAGCCCTGCTAGATCTTACCTGAAGGTCACCACGTTTACAAATGGTTAAGATGGTTTAAAAGATGCTCCACATGCTAGCGCTCAGTGTATCCCACCAGGAAGTGATTCTTCAACTATGTCAGACATTTATATATCACACCACATATAAAAAACTTGATTGGCTACGAAGTGTGAAGATGTGGTCCATGTTATCCATGCCTGTACCTGAGAGGGTGGAGATGTGGAGAACGAGGTGGTGCAGACCTCTTGAGAATCCTCAATCCCAGTTAGGTTTCCATCCTCCAGACTAGGGGCTCTGAACACACATCACAACTGGTAGGGTTAGGGTTAACCTCCAGACTAGGGGCTCTGAACACACATCACAACTGGTAGGGTTAGGGTTAACCTCCAGACTAGGGGCTCTGAACACACATTACAACTGGTAGGGTTAGGGTTAAGCTCCAGACTAGGGGCTCTGAACACACATCACAACTGGTAGGGTTAGGGTTAACCTCCAGACTAGGGGCTCTGAACACACATCACAACTGGTAGGGTTAGGGTTAACCTCCAGACTAGGGGCTCTGAACACACATCACAACTGGTAGGGTTAGGGTTAACCTCCAGACTAGGGGCTCTGAACACACATTACAACTGGTAGGGTTAGGGTTAACCTCCAGACTAGGGGCTCTGAACACACATCACAACTGGTAGGGTTAGGGTTAACCTCCAGACTAGGGGCTCTGAACACACATTACAACTGGTAGGGTTAGGGTTAACCTCCAGACTAGGGGCTCTGAACACACATCACAACTGGTAGGGTTAGGGTTAACCTCCAGACTAGGGGCTCTGAACACACATTACAACTGGTAGGGTTAGGGTTAACCTCCAGACTAGGGGCTCTGAACACACATTACAACTGGTAGGGTTAGGGTTAACCTCCAGACTAGGGGCTCTGAACACACATTACAACTGGTAGGGTTAGGGTTAACCTCCAGACTAGGGGCTCTGAACACACATTACAACTGGTAGGGTTAGGGTTAACCTCCAGACTAGGGGCTCTGAACACACATTACAACTGGTAGGGTTAGGGTTAACCTCCAGACTAGGGGCTCTGAACACACATTACAACTGGTAGGGTTAGGGTTAACCTCCAGACTAGGGGCTCTGAACACACATTACAACTGGTAGGGTTAGGGTTAACCTCCAGACTAGGGGCTCTGAACACACATTAGTAACCTGTAGTTGATGAACTAGTACATATTAGTAACCTGTAGTTGATTAACTAGTACATGTTAGTGACCTCTAGTTGATGAAGTAGTACATATTAGTAACCTGTAGTTGATTAACTAGTACATGTTAGTAACCTCTAGTTGATGAACTAGTACATGTTAGTAACCTGTAGTTGATGACCTGGTACATGTTAGTAACCTGTAGTTGATGAACTAGTACATGTTAGTAACCTGTAGTTGATGACCTGGTACATGTTAGTAACCTGTAGTTGATGAACTAGTACATGTTAGTAACCTGTAGTTGATTAACTAGTACATGTTAGTAACCTGTAGTTGATTAACTAGTACATGTTAGTAACCTGTAGTTGCAGGGCTGGCCCATGTTTGGTTGCCGCTGGTTACCATACGGCTGATCCAGGAAGTGGTCAACAATAATCCCCATGATGGGCGCAGAGTGTTCAAACTGTCTGTAAAGAAGAAAGGTGATCAGACACAGCTCCCCTCTCCTGCAGTGAACTTACAGAAGACATGTTACCTTCTGGACATGAAGGCCCAGAAGACATGTTACCTTCTGGACATGAAGGCCCAGAAGACATGTTACCTTCTGGACATGAAGGCCCAGAAGACATGTTACCTTCTGGACATGGAGGCCCAGAAGACATGTTACCTTCTGGACATGAAGGCCCAGAAGACATGTTACCTTCTGGACATGAAGGCCCACAAGACATGTTACCTTCTGGACATGGAGGCCCAGAAGAAATGTTACCTTTTGGACATGAAGGCCCAGAAGACATGTTACCTTCTGGACATGGAGGCCCAGAAGACATGTTACCTTTTGGACATGAAGGCCCAGAAGACATGTTACCTTCTGGACATGAAGGCCCAGAAGACATGTTACCTTCTGGACATGAAGGCCCAGAAGACATGTTACCTTTTGGACTTGAAGGCCCAGAAGACATGTTACCTTCTGGACATGGAGGCCCAGAAGACATGTTACCTTTTGGACATGAAGGCCCAGAAGACATGTTACCTTCTGGACATGAAGGCCCAGAAGACATGTTACCTTTTGGACATGAAGGCCCAGAAGACATGTTACCTTTTGGACATGAAGGCCCAGAAGACATGTTAGCTTTTGGACATGAAGGCCCAGAAGACATGTTAGCTTTTGGACATGAAGGCCCAGAAGACATGTTACCTTCTGGACATGGAGGCCCAGAAGACATGTTACCTTCTGGACATGAAGGCCCAGAAGACATGTTACCTTCTGGACATGAAGGCCCAGAAGACATGTTACCTTCTGGACATGAAGGCCCAGAAGACATGTTACCTTCTGGACATGGAGGCCCAGAAGACATGTTACCTTCTGGACATGGCGGCCCAGAAGACATGTTACCTTTTGGACATGAAGGCCCAGAAGACATGTTACCTTCTGGACATGGCGGCCCAGAAGACATGTTACCTTTTGGACATGAAGGCCCAGAAGACATGTTACCTTCTGGACATGGCGGCCCAGAAGACATGTTACCTTTTGGACATGAAGGCCCAGAAGACATGTTACCTTCTGGACATGGAGGCCCAGAAGACATGTTACCTTTTGGACATGAAGGCCAGGTTGGTACGGTAGGCGCAGGACAGACTGATGGTGCCAGCAGGTGTACCTACAACGCCGACACGCATCGTCTGGAAACCTACAAATAAAATACTTTCTCAGTGCGTTTCTTTTGCAGTGGATTACAAATTAAAACAATACAATAAACAAATAACTAATGTTACATAATAATAAGTAGACAAGTAAGAGTTGTTACCTTCTCCCAGCCCACTCAACTGAACCTCTCCAAAGTAGATCCTAGGGTTAGAGAGTGAGCACATTATGAATATTGACATTGACATGACACAGACATTGACATGACACAGAAAGAAAGAAAGAGAGAGAGCGAGAGAGAGAGAGCGCGAGAGAGAGAGCGAGAGCGAGAGAGAGAGCAAGAAAGAAAGAAAGAAAGAAAGAAAGAAAGAAAGAAAGAAAGAAAGAAAGAAAGAAAGAAAGAGAGATTACCTGTATAATATAACATAGTCGTGACCTTGTTTTCTGGACAGTTTATAAGCAGGTGTCACTCTGGTGATGGCCAGTAGAGACTTCAACAGAAGAGAGAGGCGATTGTACACTGTGTAGGACACTTTAATGTCCTTATCACACCTGTAAAAACAAAGAAAGGAACAAGACAGACACGTCTGGCATGATCAATATGTGCAGAGTCAGCACAGTGAGCAGACAACTGAATCAGCCCTTTTATTTCTTTTGGGTTACTACTTTTAGTCATTATTTAGGTAGCACACACATTATGAATGCCTTCAACAGAATTCAAATGAGCCATTTTAATCTAGATTAATCTAGATTAATTCAAAGATTACCGTGAGATTAATCTAGATTAAACAAATTAATCTATGCCCACCACTAATTTATTTACTTAATATATTTAACATTCAATACACACGTCAGCACAGTGAGCAGACAACTGACTCCGCCCTTTTATTTCTTACAGATCTGTCTGGACTTCTCCACCTCCAAGAGTTGTGGGCCATTCACCACTGGGTTCCGACGTACTTTGGGTTTAGTACCATAAATTATTACGAGCTGACTGTTATTTCTCTAATTTGGAATTGCATTTAGGTGGAAGTAAAATTAGCTATTTCTGATGCTTCACTCGGACCTGGTGACGGTCACAAGACAAATGGCTCTTTAACTATATTCTGCCATCTATCCATGAAGCATCTGGCACTTGTTTGTGGGTCAAATGTCAAAATTGAGCTATGGGTTCTCAAGATGTTCACCTGTTTGCATCTCATATACTGTCTCATCATGTTTGAATTATACTCTTTTGGTTTGCATTGGTTTTTATTGTTTGAATTGTTTTTATTTGGAGAGTCTGCCTGATCCCATCTCTACTAAAACCTCTATCTTCGCTCTTCGCTCTTCTTCACTTTATTGGCATCACATCCTGACCCAGGCCCTCATCAGACGTTATGCTATGGCCCTATAGTGATACAGGGCTACCAACTGATAATGCACTCGGTGGTATTCACACTAAAACATGACATTTATTTCAGGTGAAAATGAAATCTTCTTTGATTAAGTCATTTTCACAACAACCTCACAGGTGTTATCTTTCTTTTGGTACCAAGATGAACTTACAACCCCCTGTAGTGGTGGAGATATAGTCTGTTCAGTTTGGGTACGTCAGGTCACCTTGCACATACGCAATGAAGATCATTTAGAAGAAAGAGCCGTTAAGTAAATTCATCAGAAAGCAGAAAAAAACTTACTTCTCATTCATCTCAAGGCACCATGTCTCCAACTCCATAGATTCACCCTGATGAAGAAAGAGAGGTAATAAATACACAACACGTGTTGAATATGGATAACTAACGAGCAGGTGTGCGTTAACTGTTTTAAGGGTTAGAAGTTAGGGTGAGAAGTTAGGGTCAGGGTTAAGGGTGAGAAGTTAGGGTTAGGGTGAGAAGTTAGGGTTAGGGTTAGGGTGAGAAGTTAGGGTTAGGGTGAGAAGTTAGGGTTAGGGTTAGGGTGAGAAGTTAGGGTTAGGGTTAGGGTGAGAAGTTAGGTTTAGGGTGAGAAGTTAGGGTTAGGGTTAGGGTGAGAAGTTAGGGTTAGGGTGAGAAGTTAGGGTGAGGGTTAGGGTGAGAAGTTAGGTTTAGGGTGAGAAGTTAGGGTTAGGGTGAGAAGTTAGGGTTAGGGTGAGAAGTTAGGGTTAGGGTGAGAAGTTAGGGTTAGGGTTAGGGTGAGAAGTTAGGGTTAGGGTGAGAAGTTAGGGTTAGGGTTAGGGTGAGAAGTTAGGGTTAGGGTGAGAAGTTAGGGTTAGGGTGAGAAGTTAGGGTTAGGGTTAGGGTGAGAAGTTAGGGTTAGGGTTAGGGTGAGAAGTTAGGGTTAGGGTTGGTTAACAATGATTAATGTATGATTACATGTTCAAACATTCTGATTTGGACCATTAGCATTATTGATCATTGTAAAGTGCCTGCAGGTTGTACTTTGAAATGACAAAAGGTAGAAATTGAAGTTTACCTCGGATGTCTTGAGGGAGATCTCCACACACATGGAGCGTCCCAGGCCTGGCAGTTGACCCGCGAGAGCCTTCTTTGCTTCATGAGACACATCGAGGATATCTTTGATGGCTAAATTGAACTAAGAAGAGAGATCAAATTAAAAATGTTTTGTAACAATGAATTGAATGTAATCAGGCTCAGCGATACTGCGTCCCTGGTTTGAACCGAAACATGGAGGAACACAAACATCTCCTGCACCATGTCACCACCTTCATCTATCATATGGACACGTTGCTGGTGAAAGTCTGCCAAGTGCACCTTGGTGCTTTCTAAGTCTGGAAGGTCAAATCTCACGTCCAACATAAAATCAAGCTCAACAAAAAGAATTGGATAAAAACAACTTCTGTTACTGAAACTCACAGGAGACAAACACACATTTGAAAACTGCCAAATTAGGAATACAGAATCAGCTCAAAGTTAAATATGCAACCGTCCTTTGTTATAATAATAATAATAATAATAATAATAATAATACATAGTATTTACTAAGTGTTATTAAGACTAAAGACTGAAGCCGATAAACTAAAGTAGATAAAACATCACATTTAAGTTCCACCTCCGTGTTTTCAATGGGATCAATATGTGACCCAGCAATGTAGTATGCAATGTAGTATGCAATGTAGTATACAATGTAGTACACAATGTAGTATACAAAGTAGTATGCAATGTAGTATACAAAGTAGTACACAATGTAGTATACAAAGTAGTACACAATGTAGTATACAATGTAGTACACAATGTAGTATACAATGTTGTATACAATGTAGTATACAATGTAGTATACAAAGTAGTATACAAAGTAGTAAACAATGTAGTATACAATGTAGTATACAAAGTAGTATACAATGTAGTATACAATGTAGTATACAAAGTAGTATACAAAGTAGTATACAAAGTAGTATACAATGTAGTATACAATGTAGTATACAAAGTAGTATACAATGTAGTATATAATGTAGTATACAATGTAGTATAAAAAGTAGTATACAAAGTAGTAAACAATGTAGTAAACAATGTAGTATACAAAGTAGTATACAATGTAGTATACAATGTAGTATACAAAGTAGTATACAAAGTAGTATACAAAGTAGTATACAATGTAGTATACAATGTAGTATACAAAGTAGTATAAAAAGTAGTATACAAAGTAGTAAACAATGCTTAGTAGTATACAAAGTAGTATACAAAGTAGTAAACAATGTAGTAAACAATGTAGTATACAATGTAGTATACAAAGTAGTATACAATGTAGTATACAAAGTAGTATACAATGTAGTATACAAAGTAGTATACAATGTAGTATACAAAGTAGTATACAATGTAGTATACAATGTAGTATACAATGTAGTATAAAAAGTAGTATACAAAGTAGTAAACAATGTAGTAAACAATGTAGTATACAAAGTAGTATACAATGTAGTATACAAAGTAGTATACAAAGTAGTATACAAAGTAGTATACAATGTAGTATACAATGTAGTATACAAAGTAGTATAAAAAGTAGTATACAAAGTAGTAAACAATGCTTAGTAGTATACAAAGTAGTATACAAAGTAGTAAACAATGTAGTAAACAATGTAGTAAACAATGTAGTATACAATGTAGTATACAAAGTAGTATAAAAAGTATTAAAAAATGTAGGATACAATGTAGTATGCAAAGTGTTGTGTATAATGTGAGCTAAATGTGAGATTTACAGATCTAACGACTACATCATACTATCTAGCACACATCTATGGAAATTAATAGTGCTGATTACTTTCTGACAGTCAAATATAAATGCTGAAATTCTTTCCTTAAAACCCTTTTCCATTTCATACTTTTTCTAAACGTTGCTCGTTAAAGGATGAGGAGCGTTACCCAGTCAGACCCTGTAGGTGAGGAGGACGAGTGCGTGCAGATCTTCTCTCCAAGACGCGCCTGGATGATCACTTGCACCGTCTGTAATGGATCACATATAGGACACATAAGACAAACGTGTTCAAAATAATCCCTCCATCAAGCACACAATCACACAGCCCAGGAATGAGAGCGATATCTCAGGGAGCTCATCCATGAAATAGTGATGTACAGAACAGTGATCCAGGTCTCACGAACCACCTGACTTCAGGACTCCTGCACCTGATGTACAGAACAGTGATCCAGGTCTCACGAACCACCTGACTTCAGGACTCCTGCACCTGATGTACAGAACAGTGATCCAGGTCTCACGAACCACCTGACTGACTTCAGGACTCCTGCACCTGATGTACAGAACAGTAGTAGTAGTAGTAGTAGTAGTAGTAGTAGTAGTACTGCTACCCTCCCGGCTGCGGTGAAACCTTTTGAAAAGGTGCATTTCATACCGATTCATTCTTCCTCTTTTTAAAACAAATAGTAGACATTCACCATAGGGATGTCCCGATCCGATACTGATATGGGATATCAGTCACCTCAGTAACCTGGCTAAACTAACCTGGCTAAACTAACCTGGTTAAACTAACCTGGCTAAACTAACCTGTAGGGATGTCCCGATCCGATACTGATATGGGATATCAGTCACCTCAGTAACATGGTTAAACTAACCTGGTTAAACTAACCTGGCTAAACTAACCTGTAGGGATGTCCCGATCCGATACTGATATGGGATATCAGTCACCTCAGTAACCTGGTTAAACTAACCTGGTTAAACTAACCTGTAGGGATGTCCCGGTCCGATATTGATATGGGATATCAGTCACCTCAGTAACCTGGTTAAACTAACCTGGCTAAACTAACCTGGTTAAACTAACCTGGCTAAACTAACCTGTAGGGATGTCCCGGTCCGATATTGATATGGGATATCAGTCACCTCAGTAACCTGGTTAAACTAACCTGGTTAAACTAACCTGGCTAAACTAACCTGTAGGGATGTCCCGATCCGATACTGATATGGGATATCAGTCACCTCAGTAACCTGGCTAAAGTAACCTGGTTAAACTAACCTGGCTAAACTAACCTGTAGGGATGTCCCGATCCGATATTGATATGGGATATCAGTCCGATATCAGCCAAAAAAGCGAATCTGGGATTTTCTGGGACAGCATCTAAAATGTCCGATATCAGCGCTCCGATATCAGCGCTCCGATATCAGCGCTCCGATATCAGCGCTCCGATATCAGCGGTCCGTTTTTCCCAGCAGGTATTTCTCCAGTGTGCTGTGATGAGGTTGCTTGTATTGGACCTTCCCGGTTCTGTCCCTCCACGGGACACGCATGACACATGTTGCACTGCAACGTGTTTGTCCCAGTTGGTGGTAACACACTTCCACACGGCCGACACCGCTTCCACACTCCTCCTCGCTACACACACGTTGTCGTTGTTGTGATCAGGTGGGCGGGGCATACTGGATCAGAGGCGTCCTATTGGCTGATAGGGCCGCTCTTCTTCTTTGGCATTTATGGCGCCGGCACCGACATTAAGGTGCATTAGCGCCACCTACTGTGTGGGAGTGTGAACCAGAGTCACCTATTCTAGAAGTGTGGATAATAATAAATGGGTCAGTGTTTCCATAGCTACCGTTGCTGACTGTTGTTTTCTGTGACATCACTACAACATCAGTAACAGTAACATCAGTAACATCACTTGATCAATCCTTTCATAACATTACACAACTAAATAAGGAATAAAAGTACGTACGATTCGTGCTGATATCGTATCGTATTGATATCGGTATCGGCCGATACTCAAGGCTACAATATCGCTATCGTATCCGAAGTGAAAAAGTTGGATCGGGACATCCCTACTTCACCATATGGTTAAGTTTGCTTTATAAACTTATTGTTTTTATGGTCAATCACTACTAATACTAGTATATATCTAATAGCTCTTAAATCTTACCTACAGTACCTATATTAAAACTAGTGCTAATGTTTCTCTATGGGTCTACTTGAAAATCTCCATTCTGTAACTTTTCTTTAACCATCCTTAACCTTCTTTAACCATCCTTAACCTTCTTTAACCATCTTTAACACTGTCATTTAACCATCGTTAACGATCTTTAACCTTCTTTCACCATCTTTAACCATTGAATCGTCGTTAACTTTAACTCATCTTTAACTCATCTTTTACCATCTTTAACTTTAACCATCTACAACTTTAACCACCTTTATCTTTAACCATCTTTAACACTGTCATTTAATCATCTTTAACTAATTGTTAACGATCTTTAACAATCTTTAACCATCTTTAATTAATTTTTTACCGTCTTAAACTTTAAACATCTTCAACTTTAACCATCTTTAATTATCTTTATCTTTAACCACCTTTAATTATCTTTATCTTTAACCACCTTTAACTCGGCTATTTAACCATCTTTAACTTTACCATCTTTATCTTTAACCATCTTTAACTTTAACTCATCTTGAACTGCCACTTTGATTGCACCTGCGTGACATTTTGACTAAAGTGTAAGGCGATGTGAAGGTTATACATCTCTAGTAGGGATGTCCTACTAGAAGGTTATACATCTCTAGTAGGGATGTCCTACTAGAAGGTTATACATCTCTAGTAGGTTATACATCTCTAGTAGGGATGTCCTACTAGAAGGTTATACATCTCTAGTAGGTTATACATCTCTAGTAGGGATGTCCTACTAGAAGGTTATACATCTCTAGTAGGGATGTAGATCGGGATCGGGATCGGATCATCCCTACTCTCTAGTAGGGATGTCCCGATCCGATCACGTGATCCCTACTCTCTAGTAGGGATGTCCCGATCACGTGATCGGGACATCCCTACTCTCTAGTAGGGATGTCCCGATCGGGACATCCCTACTCTCTAGCCAGCGCTCTACACCTGCACACTTATAAGATCAAGGGAAGGGCACTGGACATACTTTTAATGCGAAGAACTTGATGAACTTGTCCAAGTCTTTTTTATCCTGAGGGCTCAAGTCACTGTCCATTACGCCGAAAACCTGTAAAACAGAAAAACAACGTTAACATAGTTAACTATACACATTGATTCAAAGATCTTATTACACAGAATGGGTCGCCCCAGATGTGAATGATCAAAGTGGTTAATGGTACAGTCCATTCAATTTGGAATGACACAATAAAGACAATATTGACATCCGGGCTGAGTGAGGCTTAGTAGTGACTAGTGAGTATGTATACATGTGCATGTAAAGCTGAATAAATACTATGTATATCTACTAAATAAATACTATATATATATAAATACTATGTATATCTGCTGAATAAATACTATGTATATCTACTAAATAAATACTATATACTGTATATCTACTAAATAAATACTATATATATCTACTAAATAAATACTATATATATATATATATATATATATATAGTATATATATATATATATACACACATATATATAAATACTTTGTATATCTGCTGAATAAATACTATGTATATCTGCTATATATATATATATATACTATGTGAATACATACTATGTATATATATATATATATATATATATATATACTATGTATATATGAATAATACTATGTATATATATACTATGTATATATGAATAATACTATGTATATATGTACTATGTATATATGAATAAATACTATGTATATATGTACTATGTATATATGAATATTATGTATATATAACGTTAGTAAACAAACGTACTTACTGTTCATTACATCAACATATCGTCTCCCCCGCAGAGTAAATACTCGATTACTAATACGACCTAATTTAACTACAATACGACCTAATATAACAATACTACAACCTAATATAATAATGCGACCTCATTTAACTATAATACGACATAATATAACAATAGTACGACCTCGTTTACCAATAGCACGAACTAATAACAATAATACGACCTAATATACCAATAATACGACCTAATATAACAATAATACGACCTAATATAACAATAACACGACCTCATTTAAGAACACTTAACGTCCAACTATTTGTTTTTGTCTACGTGTTAACATCAGGCCAACATTTCCTTCTTCTTCACATGAAATATCCTCCAGTCCACCTTAACATGGGCCCACACCGCCACCTAGTGTCTTCACATGAAATATCCTCCGGTCCACCTTAACATGGGCCCACACCGCCACCTAGTGTCTTCCCATGAAATATCCTCCGGTCCACCTTAACATGGGCCCACACCGCCACCTAGTACTTCCCATGAAATATCCTCCAGTCCACCTTAACATGGGCCCACACCGCCACCTAGTGTCTTCCCATGAAATATCCTCCAGTCCACCTTAACATGGGCCCACACCGCCACCTAGTGTCTTCCCATGAAATATCCTCCAGTCCACCTTAACATGGGCCCACACCGCCACCTAGTACTTCACATGAAATATCCTCCAGTCCACCTTAACATGGGCCCACACCGCCACCTAGTACTTCACATGAAATATCCTCCAGTCCACCTTAACATGGGCCCACACCGCCACCTAGTACTTCACATGAAATATCCTCCAGTCCACCTTAACATGGGCCCACACCGCCACCTAGTACTTCACATGAAATATCCTCCAGTCCACCTTAACATGGGCCCACACCGCCACCTAGTACTTCACATGAAATATCCTCCAGTCCACCTTAAAAAGCTACCGTGTCTGTGTGCATGTGAGAGACAGAGCGAGAGAGTGTGTGTGTGTGTGTGTGTGTGTGTGTGTGTGTGTGTGTGTGTGTGTAAACCAGTAGATGGCAGTGAGAGGCTTTAAATCCTCCAGGAGGACAAAGAGAAGAAGGAGGAGCAGGAGAAGAAGAAGGAGGAGGAGAAGAAGGAGAAGCAAAAGAAAATAGAAGCAGGTAAAATAAGTAACCAACCTGTAACCCCCATAACCACCATAACTAACCATAACTAACCTAACCCTTCCTGCTGAACGGACTTCCTCTTCCTGCTGAAGTCTACCAACAGGGGCGCCTCCAAGGGGAGGAGGGCAGGGGGGCAGGGGGGCCGTGGCCACCATGCTAACATGACTGGGGGGCAGGGGGGCCGTGGCCACCATGCTAACATGACTGGGGGGCAGGGGGGGCCGTGGCCACCATGCTAACATGACTGGGGGGCAGGGGGGGGCCGTGGCCACCATGCTAAAGTGACTGGGGGGCAGGGGGGCCGTGGCCACCATGCTAACATGACTGGGGGGCAGGGGGGGCCGTGGCCACCATGCTAACATGACTGGGGGGCAGGGGGGGCCGTGGCCACCATGCTAACATGACTGGGGGGCAGGGGGGGCCGTGGCCACCATGCTAACATGACTGGGGGGCAGGGGGGCCGTGGCCACCATGCTAACATGACTGGGGGGCCACGCAAAGGATTGTGGGTCACAATAGCCAGAAAAGCATGCTGGCTTGCATACTGCAAAATGTGAAAGGATGCAGTAGGACATCCTGGTATTTTTGGCATACTGCATTTGACATACTTTTATTGGCACATACTATATCTTGTTCTGGCATACTAAATAGTATGGATATTGGAACGCAACCATGCATCCAGGGTCTAGCCTCGCTAGACCATCCAGGGTCTAGCCTCGCGAGACCATCCAGGGTTTCGCAATGAATATCGATCTGCCCGTCTGGGCACTAATTGATTTCCAAATATGTTCAAAATACTCCAGCCAATCAGATTAGATAGATTTCGACTCCAGTTGGAAGTGTTTCTGCAGATTTCTGTTCATCTTTCAACATTGTTATTCAGTCTATTTCAGATTAACAATAACACATGAATACAATAAATAGTAAATTGCAGATGAAAGACCACAGATGTATTTATTATTTAATCCCCACATATTCACACACAAATACTAGTATTTTAAACTTACGATTTATCACAGCCTGTGATTAACTTAATTCAAATGTGTACTAATTTGACAGCCCTAATTTGATTATATATTTGAATTGCTGAAAAATAATATACACAATGTCTTCAAAATCAGCGCTCTCAATTTTGTGGTAACTGAAAATTGCATTATTAAGTGACGCTATCGGTACTCTGTATCCGCAGGTACCCAAAACCCAACTGAGTAAAAAATGCTATCGATGCAAACCCTAACCCTAACCCTATAAACTAAGTTAACCCGAACCCTCTCATCCTTTAGTTGTGATTCCCAGACATTTCGAGACTTGTAAAGTGCATTTAATATTAATTATTAATTAAATGTTTTGCCCTTTTACGTCTGCCCTCTCTAACCCTCACCTCTGGCCTCTCTAACCCTCACCTCTGGCCTCTCTAACCCTAACCTCTGGCCTCTCTAACCCTAACCTCTGGCCTCTCTAACCCTCACCTCTGGCCTCTCTAACCCTCACCTCTGGCCTCTCTAACCCTAACCTCTGGCCTCTCTAACCCTCACCTCTGGCCTCTCTAACCCTAACCTCTGGCCTCTCTAACCCTAACCTCTGCCCTCTCTAACCCTAACCTCTGCCCTCTCTAACCCTCACCTCTGGCCCCTCTAACCCTAACTTCTGGCCTCTGTAACCCTCACCTCTGGCCTCTCTAACCCTCACCTCTGGCCTCTCTAACCCTCACCTCTGGCCTCTCTAACCCTCACCTCTGGCCTCTCTAACCCTAACCTCTGGCCTCTCTAACCCTCACCTCTGCCCTCTCTAACCCTAACCTCTGGCCTCTCTAACCCTAACCTCTGGCCTCTCTAACCCTCACCTCTGCCCTCTCTAACCCTCACCTCTGCCCTCTCTAACCCTAACCTCTGGCCTCTCTAACCCTAACCTCTGGCCTCTCTAACCCTAACCTCTGGCCTCTCTAACCCTCACCTCTGGCCTCTCTAACCCTAACCTCTGGCCTCTCTAACCCTAATGCTATATCTATCGAGGTAATGATTGTGCTTTCCTATTCCAGGCAGCAATGGCCGTCCCCATAGCTATACTGGACTGTGATTTGCTACTTCATGGACGAGGTCATAAGACTATGGACCGCTTTGACCTGGACTCTGTCTCAGACCAGTACCTCCTCACAACGTTTGGTTTTCCAAGAGAGTTCATACTCTCTCTGGTGGAACTGCTGAGAGAGGTAAGATGTATTAAGATGTATTAAGCAATCAGTTGATAGCTTGATCGGGATGCAACTGCCTCATGTAACCAATCAGAGTTAACGCTAAAACCCCTGAATGTCATGTATGTGATGATCAATAAAGTAATATCTTAGTTCAAAGAAGTAATATCTTAACTTACGGTAGTTCGATAAAGTAATATCTTATCTTAGTTCGAAGAAGTAATATCTTAACTTACGGTAGTTCGATAAAGTAATATCTTATCTTGGTGCGATAAAGTAATATTTTATCTTAGTTCAATTGAAGTGACCATCGGTTTGAACATTTAGATTTGAACTTTGACAGTGTTTGTTTCCAGCAGATGGAGTCTGTTCAGTGATGTACACATGGCCAAGGCAGGGTTAGGGTTAGTTGGTTAGGGTTAGTTGGTTAGGGTTAGTGTGGGTTTAGACCAATATGATGCCGACAGCCATTGGAGACACGATGGAGGGATTCATTTTGTTGCTGTAGCACGCTAGCTTGTTTAATAGTGGATGATATGGTTTGGATGTATAATGCATTGTTTTCTTGTAACTTATCAATGAATTAGGGATCACAATTAGAATTTAGTTCATGTTGCACTTCATTTCTGTGTTTATTGGAGTTGGCAGCTCCTGACCAGTGGTCCTCAGCATGCTACGTATTTGATTTTACTTTAAAGGGGCTATAGACGATATCCTGAACATTAATATAGCAGCAAACAACATATGCTATGTAGAGATATAGTGGAGTAATTGCGTCCTGACCAGAGAACGAAGGCACCCTCTGTGTGTGTTGTAATCCGAGCTTCTAGTTTCTTTGTTCTGGTGTCCATGGTAACGCACGGCCGTGCATGAGATGAGTTCAGAAGGTGAACTCTCCAAATGGTTGTGGTTGGAGATGCTGGTGCTCTAGTGCAACATTTTGTGGCTATAGCCCCTTCAACATTAACTGTTTGTGTTGTAAGGTTTTGTGTAGGCGTACCCAGCGGTCCAGAGCCATTAGTCCTGAGGTCCAGATCTTGGCTGCCTTGGGCTTCTACACCTCAGGATCCTTCCAGACGTCTATGGGTGATGCCATTGGAATCAGCCAAGCCTCCATGTCCCGATGTGTGACCAATGTAACAAGAGCCCTAGTGGAGAAGGCTCCACAATTTATCTCATTTAGCAGGTTTGAAAATGTTATAAATGGGTTAATATTAGTATTAATATTTGTTGCATCATCATCAATGACAACAACAACAGTACTGGCTTCATTGTTCCTCTTTACTTAGAGACGCTTGCAGCAGAGAACAGTCCATCCAGGAGTTTCAGCGGGTGGCGGAGATCCCAGGGGTCCATGGAGTGCTGGACTGTGTTCAGGTGAGTTGTGGTGAGCTGTGTTCAGGTGAGTTGGCTCAGAAAGGTGGGGTTACTTGAGTTTAGTTCCTTGAGACAGCAGAAGTATTAACAGCATCATAGCCCTGACCCTCATTTAAAGTGTCTACCAGGACGACGAGAAGAATCAAACATGGTGTTTAGGGTTTTCTTTACAGGCATCTGAATTCACCTTAGGTCGCTTTAAATTAAAATGTCTCCTAAGTGACTTAATAGTAATACATCTTTATTTACCTTGTGGACACACAACTGTAAATGTCGCATCCAGACACTTTCTTCCCTCTTGGTTCTTTAGGTGGCCATTAAAGCGCCAAACAGTGAAGACTCATCCTACGTCAACAAGAAGGGCTTCCATTCCATTGGCTGTCAATTAGTCTGTGATGCAAGAGGGTTGTTGCTGAGTGCTGAGACCTGCTGGCCAGGTGGTCTGAAAGACACGGAGATCCTGGAAAGGTCTTCCATCTACAAAATAATGCAAACCACTGAGGACGGCTGGTTACTGGGTGAATAAATGACCATTGCACAAAGTGTCTTTATAAAGTAGCAGAGAGGAAGCAGCTCTAGGGTTAGTAAGGAGGAGGTTCAGCCTCCTGGGACTGGGGTTAGGGTTGGTTGGTGGGGAGGAGGTTCAGCCTCCTGGGACTGGGGTTAGGGTTAGTAAGGAGGAGGTTCAGCCTCCTGGGATTGGGGTTAGGGTTGGTTGGTGGGGAGGAGGTTCAGCCTCCTGGGACTGGGGTTAGGGTTGGTTGGTGGGGAGGAGGTTCAGCCTCCTGGGACTGGGGTTAGGGTTGGTTGGTGGGGAGGAGGTTCAGCCTCCTGGGACTGGTCTTGTCAAGGTGTGTTCACTTGAACTCGTTTTAATTCAATTTCCTGGATTTAAGCGCTTCCATCAGGCTGAGACGGTTGTGCCCTTCGTGTAAACAGATGTATTTTCTTCTATATTGTATTCTGTATCCTAGGATGATGAGGTGTGATCTTGTGTTTCCTAGGATGATGAGGTGTGATCTTGTTTCCTAGGATGAGGTGTGATCTTGTGTTTCCTAGGATGATGAGGTGTGATCTTGTGTTTCCTAGGATGATGAGGTGTGATCTTGTGTTTCCTAGGATGATGAGGTGTGATCTTGTGTTTCCTAGGATGATGAGGTGTGATCTTGTGTTTCCTAGGATGATGAGGTGTGATCTTGTGTTTCCTAGGATGAGGTGTGATCTTGTGTTTCCTTGGATGAGGTGTGATCTTGTGTTTCCTAGGATGATGAGGTGTGATCTTGTGTTTCCTAGGATGATGAGGTGTGATCTTGTGTTTCCTAGGATGATGAGGTGTGATCTTGTGTTTCCTAGGATGATGAGGTGTGATCTTGTGTTTCCTAGGATGAGGTGTGATCTTGTGTTTCCTAGGATGATGAGGTGTGATCTTGTGTTTCCTAGGATGATGAGGTGTGATCTTGTTTCCTAGGATGATGAGGTGTGATCTTGTTTCCTAGGATGATGAGGTGTGATCTTGTGTTTCCTAGGATGATGAGGTGTGATCTTGTGTTTCCTAGGATGATGAGGTGTGATCTTGTGTTTCCTAGGATGATGAGGTGTGATCTTGTGTTTCCTAGGATGATGAGGTGTGATCTTGTGTTTCCTAGGATGATGAGGTGTGATCTTGTGTTTCCTAGGATGATGAGGTGTGATCTTGTTTCCTAGGATGATGAGGTGTGATCTTGTGTTTCCTAGGATGATGAGGTGTGATCTTGTGTTTCCTAGGATGATGAGGTGTGATCTCGTGTTTCCTAGGATGATGAGGTGTGATCTCGTGTTTCCTAGGATGATGAGGTGTGATCTTGTGTTTCCTAGGTGGCCGACACTACCCTCTGAGAAAGTGGCTGCTCACTCCGGTCTGCTACCCAGAGTCTCCTGCAGAGATTCAGTACAATCTGGCCCATGCAGCCACGTGTGAGATCGTGGACCGCACCTTCAGAGCCATTCAGACCCGATTCCGATGCTTGGACGGCTCCAAAGGATACCTACAGGTAATCCTCCATCTCTCTATCTCTTAGTATGTTTCATAATTTGTCACTAACCCTAACCCTACTACTTGAATAATAACATCTCACACTTTCTAGTATTCTCCGGAGAAAAGTTCCTCCATTCTGCTGGCGTGTTGTGTCCTACATAACGCCTCACTCCGGTCTGGACTGGATGCATGGACTTTGGAGAGGACTGAAGCTCTGGAACAACCAGAGACATGTGAACAGTGTCCTGGAGACGAAGACCCGGAGTCTGAGAATATACGCAAGGAACTAATAATGAAGCATTTCAGTTGAACGGTCACTTTGAGACAAAGGTGGAGACATCTGCGTTGATCCTGAGCCCTTTCTTGTACTTTATCCTATTGTATGAAAATGTATGAAGGCAAAATAAATTAATTCATAAAGTCAAATCAATTAAAGGCCTTTGAAAATAAAATGCGTTTAGCCCCTTTAAGAAACACCGTGAGAAAAAGTATTTGATAGGGTTAGCATGTGTAGTGTTAGCATCATGGCTAGGGTTAGGAGGGTAGGATTAGTGTTAGCATCATGGTTAGGGTTAGCATCATGGCTAGGGTTAGGAGGTACGGTTAGCATCATAATACATTATTTGTATAGCGCTTTTCAAGACACTCAAAGACACTTTACAGTTAAAATGGAGAATAATAAAACTCTAAAAACAAAGAGATAAGTTACACATTAAAAGGGTCAGGGTCAGTTTTAAAGAGGTGAGTTTTGGTGAGGGGGTTGAAGGTTGTCATGTTCCAGAGGGAGGGCAGCTATGGCCAAGGCTCACCCCAGGTCTCACCCCAGGTCCGGCGCTTGGTCCTGAGTGGTGGAGTCAGGAGGTCTGCGGGACGGGGTGTGGAGCGGTGAGGGCGGGGGGGGGGGGGTTCTGGTTGTGAAGAGCTTTGTGAGGAGGAGGAGGAGGAGGAGGATTTTGAATTGGATCCGGTGTGGGACCGGGAGCCAGTGGTGGTTCTGAAGGGACGGGGTGATGTGGTCTCAGGTGCGGGGAAGCAGGTGAGCAGCATCATGTTAGGTTAAGGAGATCATGTTAGGGTAAGGAAGGTAAGGTTAGGAGGGTTAGGGTTAGGAGGATTAGTGTTAGTGTCATGTTAGGGTTAGGAGGGTTAGGGTTAGTGTCATGTTAGGGTTAGGAGGGTAGGGTTAGTGTCATGTTAGGGTTAGTGTCATGTTAGGGTTAGGAGGGTTAGGGTTAGTGTCATGTTAGGGTTAGTGTCATGTTAGGGTTAGGAGGGTAGGGTTAGTGTCATGTTAGGGTTAGGAGGGTTAGTTAACATCATAGTCACGGTTAGGAGTGGGTGATGCAAAGAAACATTAAAGTGCCAATGAACCCAAGACGGTGGTGTGGATTTTGGTGGTCGGGATTTACAGTTCCAAATGTTTCCTTAAACATTCAGAAGCCATCCAGCACTTGTTGTGTTCACTTGACCGTCCTCTCCTCTTCCTTGGCTCCTCCCTCCTTGCCTCCTACTTGCGTCTTGGATGTCAGCCCTTTCCAGCAGAACGGTTTCAGACATCCCAGCTCTCCTCTGCTCTGATGCAGGGACCCACTTCAGGATCGGCTAATGAATCTGCTTCCAGAAAAATGGTTCCCGTCAAGCTGCTAGTTTTAGGGACGCAGGACACGGGGAAGACAGGTAGAGCGCCGGAAAGTAAAACTATGCATGCAGAACGACAGAAATGTTTAATAATGATTCATATGTATAGAAATGTATGCACTGTACAACCATACGCGTTTGTTATTATACGATTAGACACGTATGGCCTATTGTGTGTGTATGACAACGCGTGGATCTGCGTAGCGCACGCAGGTCCACGCGGCCCAACATGCTGCGGTGCCTCTGGTCCTGTGTGCATGCCCTTGTATGTAGATGCACATTGGGAGGTCCTGTATCTGTTCTGTGTCTACAGCCTTGTGTGTCCGCTTCATAACAAGGCGATTCATCGGGGAATACGACCATAAAAAGGGTATTTCATCACCGCTTTATAGTTATATCACCTTGAATGTGCAGAATGCATAATCAAAGGAAACTAATGCTGAAACTCACCATTCATAGAGTACAACATAATGCTGAAGACCACCCCAGTACGTGGGGCGGTCTAACCCTTTCATTCAGCTCTTGAATGTGCAAGTTCCCCTATTCATCAAGATGGGGTTAGGGTTACTACACTAGCTAACCGCACGTGTGTGTGTGTGTGTGTGTGTGTGTGTGTGTGTGTGTGTGTGTGTGTGTGTGTGTGTGTGTGTGTGTGTGTGTGTGTGTGTGTCTACAGAGATGACATACAGGTGTCATAGGGTGGTGGACCAGGAACCTGTTAATCTGGAGATTTTGGATCGAACTTCAAAGGTATTGACAGAAAAACGCTGCTGCTGGTTTCAAAGGATTTTGATGGTCCTTGTGCTGAGGAATCCCATGAAAATGACTCGGGACTAAACCTTCAGGATATATTTCTGGCAGCTTCAGGGACTAAACCTTCAGGATATATTTCTGGCAGCTTCAGGGACTAAACCTTCAGGATATATTTCTGGCAGCTTCAGGGACTAAACCTTCAGGATATATTTCTGGCAGCTTCAGGGACTAAACCTTCAGGATATATTTCTGGCAGCTTCAGGGACTAAACCTTCAGGATATATTTCTGGCAGCTTCAGGGACTAAACCTTCAGGATATATTTCTGGCAGCTTCAGGGACTAAACCTTCAGGATATATTTCTGGCAGCTCCAGGGACTAAACCTTCAGGATATATTTCTGGAAGCTCCAGGGACTAAACCTTCAGGATATATTTCTGGCAGCTTCAGGGAGTTTTAGTACACCTCCAGTAGATTTCAAAGTCTTGAGACAGTTCAATGCAGGCATGGTAGTGACAGCATGTTTGTCCATAAAGAGACAGAAAAGCTCCCCTACCTACCTACCTACATACATACATTGGGTATTTCTCACACATTTTCAACAAGATTGTTTTGGGGGAAATAATAAATACAATAATAGTACTGTACTATAGTAGGGTTAGGGTTACAATCCCAACCCCATGAGATGAGTTCTGACACGTTAGCAATCCCAACCCCATGAGATGAGTTCTGACACTCTGTTAGCAATCCCAACCCCATGAGATGAGTTCTGACACTCGTTAGCAATCCCAACCCCATGAGATGAGTTCTGACACTCGTTAGCAATCCCAACCCCATGAGATGAGTTCTGACACTCTGTTAGCAATCCCAACCCCATGAGATGAGTTCTGACACTCGTTAGCAATCCCAACCCCATGAGATGAGTTCTGACACTCGTTAGCAATCCCAACCCCATGAGATGAGTTCTGACACTCACTGACGCCCACTGCTCCGTCTGCAGGACGGCTGTCCGGCGTCGGTGGAGTCGTGCATCCGCTGGGCGGACGGCTTCCTGCTGCTCTACTCCATCACGCAGCGCGCCAGCTTCCTGGAAGTGGCGCCGATGAAGAAGCTCATCGACCACATCAAGCAAAGCCCCGGTAACTAATCACTAACTAATCACTCTTTAAACCTACTAGCATGTTGCCTATAAAGAAGCTCATCGACCACATCAAGCAAAGCCCCGGTAACTAATCACTAACTAATCACTCTTTAAACCTAGTTAGCATGTTGCCTATAAAGAAGCTCATCGACCACATCAAGCAAAGCCCCGGTAACTTTTATGTGTGTGTGTGTGTGTGTGTGTGTGTGTGTGTGTGTGTGTGTGTGTGTGTGTGTGTGTGTGTGTGTGTGTGTGTGGTATCAGCACCTACAGTGCTGATAGCCAATAAGGCGGACTTGGAGACGGGACGAGAGGTTAGGACAGAGGAAGGACAGAACCTGGCCAAGGATTTAAGGTGACCTCTATCTCTACGCAGTGAGTACTTTACAAAACATTTTAAAATGTATTATTCAGACTTTAGTGTGTGTGTGTGTGTGTGTGTGTGTGTGTGTGTGTGTGTGTGTGTGTGTGTGTGTGTGTGTGAAGATGCAGTTTCAAGGAGCTGTCTGTATCAGAAACGGTGGTTGCCGTGGAAGCAGCAGTTTTCCAGCTAATAAGGTATTTTGTATGTCCTCTTATGTTTATGCATTATATGTATTATATGTTTATCTCATCATCATCCAGGCCTACTTGTAACACCACACTAAAAGTTAAGTTATATCCTATTCTGCTGCTCATGCATCGGTGTAACGTTACGGCTAATCATTGTGGCTTTCAGAGACTCTTATGAAAGGAGCAAATCGGATTAAAGGGTTAAATCTGATTAAAGTACAACTGAGAAATTCACTCTTTAGTCAAAACTGAAGTAATGTTTAGTAAGTCAACGCAGGGTGTTACACAAGAGGGTGTTACGTTACCCCTGGGTGTTTCACAAGAGGGTGTTACGTTACCCCAGGGTGTTCCACAAGAGGGTGTTACGTTAGCCCAGGGTGTTTCACAAGAGGGTGTTACGACGTTACCCCAGGGTGTTTCACAAGAGGGTTTACGTTACCCCAGGGTGTTACACAAGAGGGTGTTACGACGTTACCCCAGGGTGTTTCACAAGAGGGTGTTACGACGTTACCCTAGGGTGTTTCACAAGAGGGTGTTACGACGTTACCCCAGGGTGTTTCACAAGAGGGTTTACGTTACCCCAGGGTGTTTCACAAGAGGGTGTTACGACGTTACCCCAGGGTGTTTCACAAGAGGGTGTTACGACGTTACCCCAGGGTGTTTCACAAGGGGGTGTTACGACGTTACCCCAGGGTGTTTCACAAGAGGGTTTACGACGTTACCCCAGGGTGTTTCACAAGAGGGTGTTACGACGTTACCCCAGGGTGTTTCACAAGAGGGTTTACGACGTTACCCCAGGGTGTTTCACAAGAGGGTGTTACGACGTTACCCCAGGGTGTTTCACAAGAGGGTGTTACGACGTTACCCCAGGGTGTTCCACAAGAGGGTGTTACGACGTTACCCCAGGGTGTTTCACAAGAGGGTGTTACGACGTTACCCCAGGGTGTTTCACAAGAGGGTGTCAAGATTAGTTAAGAGAAAAAAATGCTGATGTTTATAATCTACCAAAATAAGTTAGTTAGTGTTAAGTTAGTTCACTTAAGTTAGTTAGTTCGGGTTAAGTTAGTTCACTTAAGTTAGTTAGTTCACTTAAGTTAGTTAGGGTTAAGTTAGTTAGGGTTAAGTTAGTTCACTTAAATTAGTTAGGGTTAAGTTAGTTCACTTAAATTAGTTAGGGCAGGGGTCGGCAACCCAAAATGTTGAAAGAGCCATATTGGACCAAAAAAACAAAAAACAAATATGTCTGGAGCCGCAAAAAAATAAAAGCCTTATATTGAAGGCAACACATGCTGTATGTATCTATAGTAGCTATATTAGCCTACTATCGAAATGACTAAGTTAACTACAAATACATAATGAGCCTTCATGATTAAATGTTTATTTTTCCTGCAGTGCATCCTGTAGCAGTGGTTCTCAACCGGTGGGGCGGGGCGCGGGTTCAAAAAGGAGGACAAATACGCGCCCGGCGCAGCGTCAAGCCAAACGCGTATTTGTCCTCCTTTTTGAGAGCACAATAGTAACGCACCGCGTCCCCCCCCCCGCCGGTCGTAGGTCCGCGGTGTGTTACTATTGCGCGCCCCCCCCCCCGTTGGCCGTAGGTCCGCGGTGTGTTACTATTGCGCGCACCCCCGTCGGCCGTAGGTCCGCGGTGTGTTACTATTGCGCGCACCCCCGTCGGCCGTAGGTCCGCGGTGTGTTACTATTGCGCGCAGCCGCCGGTTTGTTTACAACAGCCACCTGCCTGGCATCCCGCCTTACTGATAGAAACGTGTGTCGCAGGCTATGACGTAAATCTTCGTTGAGAGAAATGTTGAAATTTAATATTTATTCTACACATTTTTACAGCATTGAAAAACGTTAATAATGTTTGTGTCATGTTTGTTTTCCTACAGAAACCATATTAAAACAAAAAATATATTTCTCTCCCCCATCTTTTTCCATTTTCAAACATTTTTGAAAAAGCTTCAGGGAGCCACTAGGGCTGCGCTAAAGAGCCGCATGCGGCTCCGGAGCCGCGGGTTGCCGACCCCTGAGTTAGGGTTAAGTTAGTTCACTTAAGTTAGTTAGGGTTAAGTTAGTTCGGGTTAAGTTAGTTCGGGTTAAGTTAGTTCACTTCATGAGCTTTGGGACTGAATTAAATCACTGCTGTTAAAGAGGAATGTAATGTGTAACTTTTGGTTCGTAGCTCTGTGCACTAAGCAGCTCTCTCTCCAGTCTAGTGATGGCCCAACAGCGCCCCCCGCTGGCGGACCGGCCGTCCTACAGTCTAGTGACGGCCCAACAGCGCCCCCCGCTGCCGGACCGGCCGTCCTACATGCTGACGGTGCGCCACGCTCTGACAAGGAAGTTAATCCGCTCTAAAACCATGCAATGGTAATAAAATAAAAGTGGCAATTTAGTCTTATATTGTTAACTCCTTGAAATAATAAAACAATCTGTGACTACTGCATGTATTCCCTTATCTGTGTTGCTGCATTGTAAAAAACATGGAATATTAAAAGATTCAATTAAAAACATTGAATAGTATTACAAATAATACAAAACGTTGGATTCCCAGAGGAGAACCTCTTCAGAAGAACCGCATCTGTTCTTTTTATAATGGGCCTTAAGTCACTAATTAGCCGTTAGCATCTACCATAGAAGTCTTATTTTCTATTCTCATGTACACATAGCACTATGTTGTACGTACAATTATATATTATATATTATACATTATATTATATATTATATTATATTATACAATATGTTTCTGTTACAAGGAATGATCATGCATGTCTGTCCATCTCCTTTCCTTTCACTGAGGTCCTGGGCTTTGCTTTGATGCACTAACCCTAGAAGGTAAAGAGTGATATAAACATTGATGCACTAACCCTAGAAGGTAAAGAGTGATATAAACATTGATGCACTAACCCTAGAAGGTAGAGTGATATAAACATTGATGCACTAACCCTAGAAGGTAAAGAGTGATATAAACATTGATGCACTAACCCTAGAAGGTAAAGAGTGATATAAACATTGATGCACTAACCCTAGAAGGTAAAGAGTGATATAAACATTGATGCACTGACCCTAGAAGGTAAAGAGTGATATAAACATTGATGCACTGACCCTAGAAGGTAAAGAGTGATATAAACATTGATGCACTAACCCTAGAAGGTAAAGAGTGATATAAACATTGATGCACTGACCCTAGAAGGTAAAGAGTGATATAAACATTGATGCACTGACCCTAGAAGGGTAAAGAGTGATATAAACATTGATGCACTAACCCTAGAAGGTAAAGAGTGATAAACATTGATGCACTGACCCTAGAAGGTAAAGAGTGATATAAACATTGACGCACTCCTCTGAAACGTGTACATGCTGTCTGATGAAGTGGGACAAAGCAAGGCTGAGGATCCTGAATTGCAGCGTTATCCTATGAGGTCCTATGGAGGAGAAAAACGTTTTTTGAGGGAGAATTTACCAAAACAATGTAACTGAAAAAGCCATCGCTCCCTCTGAAGCATGCTGGGAAGTCCCGCCCCCTCCGTCTCACCAACAATAACGCACATATGAACCCTGTTCCGGGGTGAGATGTAACGAGAACGAGGTCTGGACAAAAAGTTGTCGTCAGTCCTGCAAAACCGGCCGCCGCCTCATTCTTCTCTGAGCATAAGAGTTTTTCTGTTACTGTTATTTGATCCAGAAGCTCTTGGACCAAGTTGGCACAGTTAGGAGGTCCATCAGGTTTTCTACAGAGTAAGGACGGTTAACAAAAATGTGCCTTTTACAAAAGTAATGACAACTTTATGTCTAGGAAGTAATTATCATAAAGCAGAACTTTGTTTCCCTGTGTTTATACTCGGGGTACGCTACCTAGCTTGGGGTAAGCAGCTGGAGTGAAGTAGGACCTTTTAAAACCGTAGATCCTGACCAGTAAAGGTGATTTACCACACTCCTCCTCCAGGGCCCGACTTCTTAGCATGGGAAGTTGACCCTCACTTCACTGATGGAGCTCGTCCATCTCACCTGCTTCCATTGAGTTTGGCTAATTAACGCTAACTCGGTGGAATCGAACGCTGGGCTGATTGAGAGAAAATGGTGCGGTGCTTCTCATTTTGACTTCCCGAAAAGTCAGTATTCCTTTAACTCGCCACACATTTAAGATATTTGATATATTTTAGAGCAATGCCTAAACGCGTTTAAGGTCAGCAAATGTAGTGACGTGTAATGACAACCTAGTGTGTTGTAGGACGTACAACCAGATGGGCTAACCGACCGCCATCTTGTTTACAGTGGTATTTTTCTTCAACGTTAGGTCACCACCTCCTCTCTTTGCTGGGATAGTTTTGCTTTTGGCACCAGCCAGAGAAGTGGCCTTTCCCCGCAGGCCAACTGGTGAATAGGCCGGTGTGGTGATTGTGCTGACTTGTCCCTGCATGACATCATGTCATTCCAGGGGGATCGTCCCTAAGCCTCCCTTTCTCCTTCTCATCATATAAAGAGTCTGCCTGCAGAGGACAGGACATCATCCCTCGCGAACGCCGCCTATTAGTTCTCGTATTGCTCTGTTGTGACCATCTCGCCACTCCTCACCGTCTTACTCTTGTAGGCCAAGTTAGCACTAGCGTGACTAGTTACCACTGGGGTTAGGGTCAGCTCTGACGTGACTAGTTACCACTAACGCACAGCAGACGTCTGAGCTCCGTACATGATGGAGATCTCCGTTCAGCATCCGTGGTTCAGACGGGGTTCCAGTTATCCCATTAGACTCTTCAACCAGTTCTTCGGGGAGGGCGTGTTCGACTATCCAGGAACCGTCAGTGCCTACTACAGGCCGTCACTGTTTCGCAACATGCTGGACTCCAACAGCTCCGGCATTTCCGAGGTAATAACAGTTGCTTGTTCTCCGTTTCAATGGACTCAGCAGCCTATTGGATAATATTTGTACAGAATTGTACAGCATTTGAAATCAAAACAGCACGCTAGTTTGCCTACAAGGTCGATTAAAATCAGCAAAAGACTTGGATTGTTGTATTTGAACTACTTACCGAATAATTGTTTATTTTATTGTGAACATTTTTCTAATTTTCCTGTTTTTGATCCTTTCTGGCATTCGTTTTGAACAAAAAGCAGATGTAACTGTCAGAAGCAGTTAAATATGAACATACTGCTGGTCCACTCGGGATCAGGTTGTGATTCTTTAAATCTCAATTGGACTGGTGAAAGGTAAAATCACGGTTAAAATACCAAATATATCATTCATATACGGGTTCTCTTTGCAAAAGGTGAGGTCTGAGGAGGACAGGTTCACCATCTACCTGGACGTCAAACACTTCTCTCCGGAGGAGCTCAGCGTCAACATCACCACCGGTTATGTGGAGATACAGGGCAAACACCAGGAGAGACAGGTACACAAGCAATGTCCACAAGTGCCAGGTTCACAAAGTAAACGTCTTATTTTTCTACTGTAGTATCTCCAGGATTTGCTCATGCACCAGAAGAAAATGTATACCGGCTAAATCCAAATGGATAATGGATGTCGGACACACACAGTGTGGACCCATCAGTGTGGATCTTCAATACATTTTATTTAAGTGTTTTTGAATCCGTCAACTCTTTTCCACCCTTGTAGGTGAAATATGTCACAGTTGCGGCCATGTTGCCAAAATAAAATTCACTGAGAAAATGAAAGACTTCCCAAAAACAAAGTATATATAGACATACATACACACGTATACATACATACATACTTGGTGCTGATCCACTCACCTCTTCGTCTCTTTCAGGACGACCATGGTTATATTTCACGGGAGTTTCATCGGCGTTACCGCCTCCCGTCAGATGTGGACCAGGCCGCCATCACCTGCTCGCTGTCCGGCGATGGCCTCCTCACCCTGAACGCTCCCAGGCTCACCAGAGAAGGAGAGTCGTGTCGCGGCGAGCGCAGCATCCCAGTCAGCCACGTCGACAAGCCTGATGCTGCAGATTCCTCCTAGATCCTTCCTAACCCTAACGCTGCAGATTCCTCCTAGATCCTCCCTACCCCTAACCCCTGCAGACTGAGGGACCTGATGCTGCAGATTCCTCCTAGATCCTTCCTAACCCTAACCCCTAACCCTGATGCTGCAGATTCCTCCTAGATCCTCCCTACCCCTTCCTAACCCCTAACCCCTGCAGACGGAGGGACCTGATGCTGCAGATTCCTCCTAGATCCTCCCTAACCCTTCCTACCCCTAACCCCTGCAGACGGAGGGACCTGATGCTGCAGATTCCTCCTATATCCTCCCTAACCCTTCCTACCCCTAACCCCTGCAGACGGAGGGACCTGATGCTGCAGATTCCTCCTATATCCTCCCTAACCCTTCCTAACCCTAACCCTTCCTAACCCTAACCCTTCCTAACCCTAACCCTGATGCTGCAGATTCCTCCTAGATCCTCCCTACCCCTAACCCTTCCTAACCCTACCCCTCACCCCTGCAGACGGAGGGAGTCACTGCTCTCTGCACACCATATGGGTTGTCTAGTTTTCCTTTTAGCTCATTCTTATCACATTTCAAATCTTTAAATATTCTTGTTGCAGTTCAGTGAGATAATATAACGAAACTACTCTTCAGTTCTTACAACAATGTCCACCAGGAGCAAGTCGGCAACTTTTAGCTTTAACTTAAAACATTAAGGCCCTGGTTTCTTCCATCATTCTACACCTTTTTAAATTATCTTTTCTCTTTCAAGTTTACTTGCATAGTAATACTAGAGGAAATTGTTTGATGGCATATGCAATAAAGCAAAAATGATTTATCCATGTCTGTGCTCATTTATCCCATCATTGTTAGAGTTGTGCTAACATTACACGTTCTGAGATTGCTAAGGTTATCGATCAGAACTATTCAGCCCTTCATTATGCTAAAATGTCATGCAACTGAAAAGTTTCACTGGCCAAAAGTCCAGCAGTTAGAGACTGCATCCCTCCTCTCTGTTGTCCGTCTCAAGGTAGTATTTTAGAGAAGGTCTGAGAAGGTAGTATTTTAGAGAAGGTCTGAGAAGGTAGTATTTTAGAGAAGATCTGAGAAGGTAGTATTTTAGAGAAGGTCTGAGAAGGTAGCATTTTAGAGAAGGTCTGAGAAGGTCTGAGAAGGTAGTATTTTAAAGAAGGTCTGAGAAGGTCTGAGAAGGTAGTATTTTAGAGAAGGTCAGAGAAGGTCTGAGAAGGTCTGAGAAGGTAGTATTTTAGAGAAGGTCTGAGAAGGTAGTATTTTAGAGAAGGTCTGAGAAGGTAGTATTTTAGAGAAGGTCTGAGAAGGTAGTATTTTAGAGAAGGTCTGAGAAGGTAGTATTTTAGAGAAGGTCTGAGAAGGTCTGAGAAGGTAGTATTTTAGAGAAGGTCTGAGAAGGTCTGAGAAGGTAGTATTTTAAATAACGGCGCATTACACTGCCAGACAACAGTACAGCGTCTCCCTGGGGAACTTTCCACGTCTGTTTTGACCCTGGAACGGCTCAAACCAATGAGACATCAACACACTTGGGAACCACAGGGAACATGTATGCATGTAATTAACATTACATGTAAACATTAGTGAGCTGGTTTAAATTAAACTCGCAGGATGTCGGTAGCTAAGGGATGGACAGCAACAGATGGCCTACAGCCAGCGGAGATTTAAGGATGGACATTTTTAAAGGACCCCAAATTTGTGAAAATTGTCATGTGACTCCCCTCTAGTGACATCATAAGTGTCACCCTAGATGTATGATGGAGAGCTAAGCCTACCAGTTGGTACAGTCCTTACTTAGCGGGTTAGCGTTACACTAGATTAGCATCAACGCCCCAGGGTAGCATCAATGCTAGGTTAGCGTTACACTAGGTTAGCATCAACGCCCCAGGGTAGCATCAATGCTAGGTTAGCATCATCAGGGTAGCGTCCGTAGCGTTAGGTTGAAGAAACATGCGTTGAGAAATCACTTATTTTCACAATTGTTTTCTACTTGATGAGTTTACGTATTTTATTTCAGCCCTCTCAGATCCGGAGCTCAGCAACAAACGAAGACAAGAAGGTTTGAATTTACTCTGTGGGCGTCCGTCTTCAACGCTAACCGCCTGCAACTGTTCTCGTGTAAAACAGAGCAATAAGAAAATACGTTTTCCCTCCTTCAACATAATGGTTGGGTGAGGACCCATCCTGGCTTTTCAAAGTAAAATACGTTTTCACTCCTTCAACACAATGGATGGGTGAGGACCCATCCTGGCTTTTCAAAGTAAAATACGTTTTCACTCCTTCAACACAATGGATGGGTGAGGACCCATCCTGGCTTTTCAAAGTAAAATACGTTTTCACTCCTTCAACACAATGGATGGGTGAGGACCCATCCTGGCTTTTCAAAGTAAAATACGTTTTCACTCCTTCAACACAAGAGGGACATCCTGGCTTCCAGTTGCCCATATATCAAATTTAAAGTAAAATACGTTTTCATTCCTTCAACACAAGAGGGACATCCTGGCTTCCAGTTGCCCATATATCAAATTTAAAGTAAAATACGTTTTCATTCCTTCAACACAAGAGGGACATCCTGGCTTCCAGTTATATCAAATTTAAAGTAAAACGTGTTTTCATGCCAGACGTGTTGCACTGAGCTGCTCTTCCTGCTGCGCTCACAACAAAACCGAAGAAACAAACAAGTAAGGAAACGAATCTCAAATTGGAGAAAGGAAGGAGTTTGTCTCCGAACCTTGTCCACATTGTCCAGCATCCTCTTCTTTACTCTCTCCCCCCCTCTCTCCCCCTCTCCCCCCCTCATCTGCCCACCTTGCCCAGCCGGTGGTCGGTCTTGGGGTCGGCGATGATGGCCTGCACCGCCACCAGGGCCTCGTTGATGCGCGTCTGCAGCTCCCGCAGCTCCTCGATGTGCAGCAGCCGCAGGATCTGGGCGGCCTCGTTCAGCGTGGCGTCTGGAGGCGAAGACACAGACAGACGAGAGGGACAGATGGACGAGAGGGACAGACGGACGAGAGGGACAGACGGACGAGAGGGACAGGAAACCGTTGAGGGAAAAGTGAAAGTAAAATGATAAAATTAGTATAAAGAAACTACAATCTGGAATATTGCAACTTCATATTGGTAGCAAGTAGGGATGTCCGATATTGGTTTTTTTATCGATAACCGATATCCGATATTGTTCAACTCTTAATTTCCGATACCGATACCAACCGATACCGATACCGATATATGCGGCGACATAACTACAGCTACAACTAGCGTCCCGCTACACGGCCGCACAGCCCAGGCTGGTTATGGAGACGGCGCGGCGCGTTTGATGATGTCATCAAACCACGTCCTCACTTGAAACATAACAGATGTCTGAAATGATTTCAAACAAAGTGTTTATTATTTATTTCACACTGTCTTTACTGACAGAAAACGGTCTCTTGCATTGGACTCAGGACAGTTAGAGCTCTCCAATGGTATAACAGCCAGAGGACACTTTAGTCACTTTGAGCTCTTTTAAAAACCCAAACCCATATTTTACCATATTGACTTTTTATGCCGATATCGGCCGATAATATCGGACACCCCTAGTAGCAAGAATATAAAATGCATTTCAAACTGACCTCCAGTGTCGAAGCCCAGAATGTGTTTGTCCAACGCCACTGGGAGGCCCTAGGAAAGACAACATTCATACAACCTTAAAACTAATAAGGGTAACGTTACCTTAATACTGTTAAGTAACGGTTATTAAACCGTTACTGTCCCTTAACTTAACGTTAAAGAGACAGCGTTACGGTTACAGGGGCTGTACCTCCTTGTTCTGGCTGGACTTGGAGATGGCTTCAGGAGACAGCCTGGCTTCAATCAGGATCCTAATGGCCTACACACACACACACACACACACGCACACACACACGCACACACACACACACACACACACACACACACCCATAATGCATCTTCGCTAGTAGCATAAAGTGATTTCAGCTGAATTTATGGTCGCTGTGATGCTCTGTTCGTGTTTAGCCGTAACGTCGGCGTTTAGCCGTAACGTCGGCGTTTAGCCGTAACGTCGGTGTAACGTAACGCACACCCACCTTTAGCATGACCAGGTAGTCGTCGTGCCGCTGGATCTTCAGGATGTTGGCCAGAGCCGTCACTCCAGCCTTAAAGTCTGGAGAGCTACCTGACAATATGGAGTATAATATATAATGTACTGCAATACATCAGAACAATATGGAGTACAATATATAATGTACTGCAACACACACACATTACATGATAGTACATCAATATGATGCGGGGTTAGGTTAGACCATGACAGGGTTAGGTTAGACCATGACAGGGTTAGGTTGGACCATGACAGGGTTAGGTTAGACCATGACAGGGTTAGGTTAGACCATGACAGGGTTAGGTAAACCATGACAGCATAAGGAGGAGAGGTAACCTACTGTCCAGGTTGACCAGTGGATCCGCCGGCTTTTCACTGTTGCTGGATGCAGACAGAGGCGGGCACTTCCTGTACTTGTCCACTAGGGGAGCCAAACACAAACAACATGAACACTTCCTGTACTCGTCCACTAGGGGAGCCAAACACAAACAACATGAACACTTCCTGTACTCGTCCACTAGGGGAGCCAAACACAAACATGAACACTTCCTGTACTTGTCCACTAGGGGAGCCAAACACAAACAACATGAACACTTCCTGTACTCGTCCACTAGGGGAGCCAAACACAAACATGAACACTTCCTGTACTTGTCCACTAGGGGAGCCAAACACAAACAACACGAACACTTCCTGTACTCGTCCACTAGGGGAGCCAGTGGGACATAACAGGTGCACTTCAAAGTGGATAAGAATACAATGATTTCTAGAGAGAAATTCCGTGGATGGACAAGTTCTATTCTTGAGAAACTTTCTAGTTCAGATACTTTTGCAGTAGAAACGTTACAAAGTGCAGGTTTAACTTTTGCTAAAAGGATATTAATACTCCCCCCCCATGGTCAATCCATGTGATCCTGGTTTTCCTCCTACCATTGTCTCCGTACTCGTAGCGCACGGCCAGACCCAGCAGCCAATCCAGAGCCTCCTGGCGCTCTGCTCCACTAAACGGACTGCTCACATCCTGGAGGTACTGCAACACATCAGAACAATACGGAGTATAATGTATAATGTACTGCAATACATCAGAACAATACGTAGTATAATGTATAATGTACTGCAACACATCAGAACAATACGTAGTATAATGTATAATGTACTGCAATACATCAGAACAATACGTAGTATAATGTATAATGTACTGCAATACATCAGAACAATACGTAGTATAATGTATAATGTACTGCAATACATCAGAACAATACGTAGTATAATGTATAATGTACTGCAACACATCAGAACAATACGTAGTATAATGTACTGCAATACATCAGAACAATACGTAGTATAATGTACTGCAATACATCAGAACAATACGGAGGATAATGTATAATGTACTGCAATACATCAGAACAATACGGAGTATAATGTATAATGTACTGCAATACATCAGAACAATACGGAGTATAATGTATAATGTACTGCAATACATCAGAACAATACGGAGTATAATGTATAATGTACTGCAATACATCAGAACAATACGCAGTATAATATATAATGTACTGCAATACATCAGAACAATACAGAGTACAATATATAATGTACTGCAATACATCAGAACAATACGTAGTATAATATATAATGTACTGCAATACATCAGAACAATACGGAGTATAATGTATAATGTACTGCAACACATCAGAACAATAGAGTACAATATATAATGTACTGCAATACATCAGAACAATATGGAGTATAATATATAATGTACTGCAACACATCAGAACAATACGTAGTATAATATATAATGTACTGCAATACATCAGAACAATACGTAGTATAATACATAATGTACTGCAACACATCAGAACAATATGGAGTACAATATATAATGTACTGCAATACATCAGAACAATATGGAGTATAATATATAATGTACTGCAACACATCAGAACAATACGTAGTATAATATATAATGTACTGCAACACATCAGAACAATACGTAGTATAATATATAATGTACTGCAACACATCAGAACAATACGTAGTATAATATATAATGTACTGCAACACATCAGAACAATACGTAGTATAATATATAATGTACTGCAACACATCAGAACAATATGGAGTACAATATATAATGTACTGCAACACATCAGAACAATATGGAGTACAATATATAATGTACTGCAATACATCAGAACAATATGGAGTACAATATATAATGTACTGCAACACATCAGAACAATATGTAGTATAATATATAATGTACTGCAATACATCAGAACAATATGGAGTATAATGTACTGCAAAACATCAGAACAATATGGAGTACAATATATAATGTACTGCAACACATCAGAACAATATGGAGTACAATATATAATGTACTGCAACACATCAGAACAATATGGAGTACAATATATAATGTACTGCAACACATCAGAACAATATGGAGTACAATATATAATGTACTGCAACACATCAGAACAATATGGAGTATAATATATAATGTACTGCAATACATCAGAACAATATGGAGTATAATATATAATGTACTGCAACACATCAGAACAATACGTAGTATAATGTATAATGTACTGCAATACATCAGAACAATATTGAGTACAATATATAATGTACTGCAATACATCAGAACAATATGGAGTACAATATATAATGCACTGCAACACATCAGAACAATACGTAGTATAATATACACTCACCGGCCACTTTATTAGGTACACCTGTCCAACTGCTTGTTAACGCAAATTTCTAATCAGCCAATCACATGGCAGCAACTCAATGCATTTAGGCATGTAGACATGGTCAGGACGATCTGCTGCAGTTCAAACCGAGCATCAGAATGGGGAAGAAAGGTGATTTAAGTGACTTTGAACATGGCATGGTTGTTGGTGCCAGACGGGCTGGTCTGAGTATTTCAGAGACTGCTGATCTACTGGGATTTTCACGCACAACCATCTCTAGGGTTTACAGAGAATGGTCAGAAAAAGAGAAAATATCCAGTGAGCGGCAGTTCTGTGGGCGCAAATGCCTTGTTGATGCTAGAGGTCAGAGGAGAATGGCCAGACTGGTTCGAGCTGATAGAAAGGCAACTGTAACTCAAATAACCACTCGTTACAACAGAGGTATGCAGAAGAGCATCTCTGAATGCACAACACGTCGAACCTTGAGGCGGATGGGCTACAGCAGCAGAAGACCACACCGGGTGCCACTCCTGTCAGCTAAGAACAGGAAACTGAGGCTACAATTCGCACAGGCTCACCAAAATTGGACAATTGAAGATTGGAAAAACGTTGCCTGGTCTGATGAGTCTCGATTTCTGCTGCGACATTCGGATGGTAGGGTCAGAATTTGGCGTCAACAACATGAAAGCATGGATCCATCCTGCCTTGTATCAACGGTTCAGGCTGGTGGTGGTGGTGTAATGGTGTGGGGGATATTTTCCTGGCACACTTTGGGCTTATTAGTACCAATTGAGCATCGTGTCAAAGCCACAGACTACCTGAGTATTGTTGCTGACCATGTCCATCCCTTTATGACCACAGTGTACCCATCTTCTGATGGCTACTTCCAGCAGGATAACGCGCCATGTCATAAAGCGCGAATCATCTCAGACTGGTTTCTTGAACATGACAATGAGTTCACTGTACTCAAATGGCCTCCACAGTCACCAGATCTCAATCCAATAGAGCACCTTTGGGATGTGGTGGAACGGGAGATTCGCATCATGGATGTGCAGCCGACAAATCTGCAGCAACTGCGTGATGCTATCATGTCAATATGGACCAAACTCTCTGAGGAATGTTTCCAGTACCTTGTTGAATCTGTGCCACGAAGGATTAAGGCAGTTCTGAAGGCAAAAGGGGGTCCAACCCGGTACTAGCAAGGTGTACCTAATAAAGTGGCCGGTGAGTGTATAATGTACTGCAATACATCAGAACAATATGGAGTATAATGTACTGCAATACATCAGAACAATATGGAGTACAATATATAATGTACTGCAACACATCAGAACAATACGTAGTATAATATATAATGTACTGCAATACATCAGAACAATATGGAGTATAATGTACTGCAAAACATCAGAACAATATGGAGTACAATATATAATGTACTGCAACATATCAGAACAATATGGAGTACAATATATAATGTACTGCAACACATCAGAACAATATGGAGTATAATATATAATGTACTGCAATACATCAGAACAATATGGAGTATAATATATATTGTACTGCAACACATCAGAACAATATGTAGTATAATGTATAATGTACTGCAATACATCAGAACAATATGGAGTACAATATATAATGTACTGCAATATTACATTACATTACATTTAGCAGACGCTTTTATCCAAAGCGACTTACAATTGAGGACATAGTCAAGTTTCAATATAATCAAGAGCAATAAAGACAAAGGCGATTCAACTTCAATAGCATAAGAGTGATCAACATAGCTTCAATAACAGTGAACAAAGTGAGCATCATGGCTTCATTATTCAACATGGTTTCAGGTGCTCTCGGAAGAGAAGGGTTTTTAAGAGCTTCTTGAAGACAGGGAGGGACGCCCCTGCTCTTGTAGCAACTGGTAGCTTGTTCCACCATTGGGGAACTGCAGATGCGAATGATCTCGACTGAGATCGCCTTGTGTTTAAGGAGGGCGAGGCCAGTCGGTGCTGTTGTGATGAGCGCAACGCCCGGGCGGGGGTGTAAGCCTAGCAATACATCAGAACAATATGGAGTACAATATATAATGTACTGCAACACATCAGAACAATACGTAGTATAATGTATAATGTACTGCAATACATCAGAACAATATGGAGTACAATATATAATGTACTGCAACACATCAGAACAATATGGAGTACAATATATAATGTACTGCAATACATCAGAACAATATGGAGTACAATATATAATGCACTGCAACACATCAGAACAATACGTAGTATAATATATAATGTACTGCAATACATCAGACCAATATGGAGTATAATGTACTGCAATACATCAGAACAATATGGAGTATAATATATAATGTACTGCAATACATCAGAACAATATGGAGTACAATATATAATGCACTGCAACACATCAGAACAATACGTAGTATAATATATAATGTACTGCAATACATCAGAACAATATGGAGTATAATGTACTGCAATACATCAGAACAATATGGAGTACAATATATAATGTACTGCAATACATCAGAACAATATGGAGTACAATATATAATGCACTGCAACACATCAGAACTATACGTAGTATAATATATAATGTACTGCAATACATCAGAACAATATGGAGTATAATGTACTGCAATACATCAGAACAATATGGAGTACAATATACACTCACCGGCCACTTTATTAGGTACACCTTGCTAGTACCGGGTTGGACCCCCTTTTGCCTTCAGAACTGCCTTAATCCTTCGTGGCACAGATTCAACAAGGTACTGGAAACATTCCTCAGAGAGTTTGGTCCATATTGACATGATAGCATCACGCAGTTGCTGCAGATTTGTCGGCTGCACATCCATGATGCGAATCTCCCGTTCCACCACATCCCAAAGGTGCTCTATTGGATTGAGATCTGGTGACTGTGGAGGCCATTTGAGTACAGTGAACTCATTGTCATGTTCAAGAAACCAGTCTGAGATGATTCGCGCTTTATGACATGGCGCGTTATCCTGCTGGAAGTAGCCATCAGAAGATGGGTACACTGTGGTCATAAAGGGATGGACATGGTCAGCAACAATACTCAGGTAGTCTGTGGCTTTGACACGATGCTCAATTGGTACTAATAAGCCCAAAGTGTGCCAGGAAAATATCCCCCACACCATTACACCACCACCACCAGCCTGAACCGTTGATACAAGGCAGGATGGATCCATGCTTTCATGTTGTTGACGCCAAATTCTGACCCTACCATCCGAATGTCGCAGCAGAAATCGAGACTCATCAGACCAGGCAACGTTTTTCCAATCTTCGATTGTCCAATTTTGGTGAGCCTGTGCGAATTGTAGCCTCAGTTTCCTGTTCTTAGCTGACAGGAGTGGCACCCGGTGTGGTCTTCTGCTGCTGTAGCCCATCCGCCTCAAGGTTCGACGTGTTGTGCGTTCAGAGATGCTCTTCTGCATACCTCTGTTGTAACGAGTGGTTATTTGAGTTACAGTTGCCTTTCTATCAGCTCGAACCAGTCTGGCCATTCTCCTCTGACCTCTAGCATCAACAAGGCATTTGTGCCCACAGAACTGCCGCTCACTGGATATTTTCTCTTTTTCGGACCATTCTCTGTAAACCCTAGAGATGGTTGTGCGTGAAAATCCCAGTAGATCAGCAGTCTCTGAAATACTCAGACCAGCCCGTCTGGCACCAACAACCATGCCACGTTCAAAGTCACTTAAATCACCTTTCTTCCCCATTCTGATGCTCGGTTTGAACTGCAGCAGATCGTCCTGACCATGTCTACATGCCTAAATGCATTGAGTTGCTGCCATGTGATTGGCTGATTAGAAATTTGCGTTAACGAGCAGTTGGACAGGTGTACCTAATAAAGTGGCCGGTGAGTGTATAATGCACTGCAACACATCAGAACAATACGTAGTATAATATATAATGTACTGCAATACATCAGAACAATATGGAGTATAATGTACTGCAATACATCAGAACAATATGGAGTATAATGCACTGCAACACATCAGAACAATACGTAGTATAATATAATATAATGTACTGCAATACATCAGAACAATATGGAGTATAATGCACTGCAACACATCAGAAATATACGTAGTATAATATATAATGTACTGCAATACATCAGAACAATATGGAGTATAATGTACTGCAATACATCAGAACAATATGGAGTACAATATATAATGCACTGCAACACATCAGAACAATACGTAGTATAATATACACTCACCGGCCACTTTATTAGGTACACCTTGCTAGTACCGGGTTGGACCCCCTTTTGCCTTCAGAACTGCCTTAATCCTTCGTGGCACAGATTCAACAAGGTACTGGAAACATTCCTCAGAGAGTTTGGTCCATATTGACATGATAGCATCACGCAGTTACTGCAGATTTGTCGGCTGCACATCCATGATGCGAATCTCCCGTTCCACCACATCCCAAAGGTGCTCTATTGGATTGAGATCTGGTGACTGTGGAGGCCATTTGAGTACAGTGAACTCATTGTCATGTTCAAGAAACCAGTCTGAGATGATTTGCGCTTTATGACATGGCGCGTTATCCTGCTGGAAGTAGCCATCAGAAGATGGGTACACTGTGGTCATAAAGGGATGGACATGGTCAGCAACAATACTCAGGTAGTCTGTGGCTTTGACACGATGCTCAATTGGTACTAATAAGCCCAAAGTGTGCCAGGAAAATATCCCCCACACCATTACACCACCACCACCAGCCTGAACCGTTGATACAAGGCAGGATGGATCCATGCTTTCATGTTGTTGACGCCAAATTCTGACCCTACCATCCGAATGTCGCAGCAGAAATCGAGACTCATCAGACCAGGCAACGTTTTTCCAATCTTCGATTGTCCAATTTTGGTGAGCCTGTGCGAATTGTAGCCTCAGTTTCCTGTTCTTAGCTGACAGGAGTGGCACCCGGTGTGGTCTTCTGCTGCTGTAGCCCATCCGCCTCAAGGTTCGACGTGTTGTGCGTTCAGAGATGCTCTTCTGCATACCTCTGTTGTAACGAGTGGTTATTTGAGTTACAGTTGCCTTTCTATCAGCTCGAACCAGTCTGGCCATTCTCCTCTGACCTCTAGCATCAACAAGGCATTTGCGCCCACAGAACTGCCGCTCACTGGATATTTTCTCTTTTTCGGACCATTCTCTGTAAACCCTAGAGATGGTTGTGCGTGAAAATCCCAGTAGATCCGCAGTCTCTGAAATACTCAGACCAGCCCGTCTGGCACCAACAACCATGCCACGTTCAAAGTCACTTAAATCACCTTTCTTCCCCATTCTGATGCTCGGTTTGAACTGCAGCAGATCGTCCTGACCATGTCTACATGCCTAAATGCATTGAGTTGCTGCCATGTGATTGGCTGATTAGAAATTTGCGTTAACGAGCAGTTGGACAGGTGTACCTAATAAAGTGGCCGGTGAGTGTATAATGTACTGCAATACATCAGAACAATATGGAGTATAATGCACTGCAACACATCAGAACAATACGTAGTATAATATATAATGTACTGCAATACATCAGAACAATATGGAGTATAATGTACTGCAATACATCAGAACAATATGGAGTACAATATATAATGTACTGCAATACATAAGAACAATATGGAGTACAATATATAATGTACTGCAACACATCAGAACAATACGTAGTATAATATATAATGTACTGCAACACATCAGAACAATATGGAGTATAATGAACTGCAATACATCAGAACAATATGGAGTATAATATATAATGTACTGCAATACATCAGAACAATATGGAGTACAATATATAATGTACTGCAACACATCAGAACAATACGTAGTATAATATATAATGTACTGCAACACATCAGAACAATATGGAGTATAATGAACTGCAATACATCATAATAGCCTAGGGGTTGCGGACCACTATTGTAAAGGGTTAACTTCGGCCAGTCTGAAGCTACCTGTCTTGTAAAGGTAACTCACCTGCTGGCCAGTCTGAGCTACCTGTCTTGTAAAGGTAACTCACCTGCTGGAAGGCTGCTGGCCAGTCTGAGCTACCTGTCTTGTAAAGGTAACTCACCTGCTGGCCAGTCTGAAGCTACCTGTCTTGTAAAGGTAACTCACCTGCTGGCCAGTCTGAGCTACCTGTCTTGTAAAGGTAACTCACCTGCTGGAAGGCTGCTGGCCAGTCTGAGCTACCTGTCTTGTAAAGGTAACTCACCTGCTGGAAGGCTGCTGGCCAGTCTGAGCTACCTGTCTTGTAAAGGTAACTCACCTGCTGGAAGGCTGCTGGCCAGTCTGAGCTACCTGTCTTGTAAAGGTAACTCACCTGCTGGAAGGCTGCTGGCCAGTCTGAAGCTACCTGTCTTGTAAAGGTAACTCACCTGCTGGAAGGCTGCTGGCCAGTCTGAAGCTACCTGTCTTGTAAAGGTAACTCACCTGCTGGAAGGCTGCTGGCCAGTCTGAGCTACCTGTCTGCCAAATTCTGACCCTACCATCCGAATGTCGCAGCAGAAATCGAGACTCATCAGACCAGGCAACGTTTTTCCAATCTTCGATTGTCCAATTTTGGTGAGCCTGTGCGAATTGTAGCCTCAGTTTCCTGTTCTTAGCTGACAGGAGTGGCACCCGGTGTGGTCTTCTGCTGCTGTAGCCCATCCGCCTCAAGGTTCGACGTGTTGTGCGTTCAGAGATGCTCTTCTGCATACCTCTGTTGTAACGAGTGGTTATTTGAGTTACAGTTGCCTTTCTATCAGCTCGAACCAGTCTGGCCATTCTCCTCTGACCTCTAGCATCAACAAGGCATTTGCGCCCACAGAACTGCCGCTCACTGGATATTTTCTCTTTTTCGGACCATTCTCTGTAAACCCTAGAGATGGTTGTGCGTGAAAATCCCAGTAGATCCGCAGTCTCTGAAATACTCAGACCAGCCCGTCTGGCACCAACAACCATGCCACGTTCAAAGTCACTTAAATCACCTTTCTTCCCCATTCTGATGCTCGGTTTGAACTGCAGCAGATCGTCCTGACCATGTCTACATGCCTAAATGCATTGAGTTGCTGCCATGTGATTGGCTGATTAGAAATTTGCGTTAACGAGCAGTTGGACAGGTGTACCTAATAAAGTGGCCGTTGAGTGTATAATGTACTGCAATACATCAGAACAATATGGAGTATAATGCACTGCAACACATCAGAACAATACGTAGTATAATATATAATGTACTGCAATACATCAGAACAATATGGAGTATAATGCACTGCAACACATCAGAAATATACGTAGTATAATATATAATGTACTGCAATACATCAGAACAATATGGAGTATAATGTACTGCAATACATCAGAACAATATGGAGTACAATATATAATGTACTGCAATACATCAGAACAATATGGAGTACAATATATAATGTACTGCAACACATCAGAACAATACGTAGTATAATATATAATGTACTGCAACACATCAGAACAATATGGAGTATAATGAACTGCAATACATCAGAACAATATGGAGTATAATATATAATGTACTGCAATACATCAGAACAATATGGAGTACAATATATAATGTACTGCAACACATCAGAACAATACGTAGTATAATATATAATGTACTGCAACACATCAGAACAATATGGAGTATAATGAACTGCAATACATCATAATAGCCTAGGGGTTGCGGACCACTATTGTAAAGGGTTAACTTCGGCCAGTCTGAAGCTACCTGTCTTGTAAAGGTAACTCACCTGCTGGCCAGTCTGAGCTACCTGTCTTGTAAAGGTAACTCACCTGCTGGAAGGCTGCTGGCCAGTCTGAGCTACCTGTCTTGTAAAGGTAACTCACCTGCTGGCCAGTCTGAAGCTACCTGTCTTGTAAAGGTAACTCACCTGCTGGAAGGCTGCTGGCCAGTCTGAGCTACCTGTCTTGTAAAGGTAACTCACCTGCTGGCCAGTCTGAAGCTACCTGTCTTGTAAAGGTAACTCACCTGCTGGCCAGTCTGAGCTACCTGTCTTGTAAAGGTAACTCACCTGCTGGAAGGCTGCTGGCCAGTCTGAGCTACCTGTCTTGTAAAGGTAACTCACCTGCTGGAAGGCTGCTGGCCAGTCTGAGCTACCTGTCTTGTAAAGGTAACTCACCTGCTGGAAGGCTGCTGGCCAGTCTGAGCTACCTGTCTTGTAAAGGTAACTCACCTGCTGGAAGGCTGCTGGCCAGTCTGAAGCTACCTGTCTTGTAAAGGTAACTCACCTGCTGGAAGGCTGCTGGCCAGTCTGAAGCTACCTGTCTTGTAAAGGTAACT